>ONZH01011793.1:0-20452 GCA_900303285.1 Rhinella marina | reverse complement strand
CCCCCCCCCCCGCTCCAGACCATGGGATGGACATAACAGATAAGTGCACTGGTTGCACTGATTGCACCGTAGGTATGTAATGACCCGGCGATCGTTCCCTGTGTTTCAGGTGCTGTAACTATTGGATATCAGGATGTCACATGAGAAGAGCTTCCTGGTCAGTGGGGACCCCTACGCTAACCCCCCATATCCTGTAGGACCAGGTCCAGTCCCAGCCCCAGGCTATGGCCAGCCCCCGTACCCCAATACTGCCCCGTATCCTACGGAGGTGCCATACCCGAATACCGTTCCCTACCCCACTCAACCACCTATGGGGCAGCCTCCGTATCCTCCTGCTTACAACCAGGGGCCCTATCCAGGAGCCCCGTATCCTGGCCAGCCGTACCAGCAGCCTCCGTATGGACCAGGTGGATACCCATCGGAGTCGAGCGGTAAGTGCCGGGGCCGCGGGGGAGGGGGGCTATCCTCTCAGCAGGTCCCTTATGATGATGTCTTGCTCCCCTAGACTTTGGCTCCCCGATACATAGCACCACGTATCACGAGGAAGGACCGCCATCGTACAGTGACAACCAGGACTTTCCCATCAGCCACTGGGATGATAAGAACATTCGCCGAGCGTTCATCCGTAAGGTCAGTGTCCCTATAGCAGTGTGGGGCCCCCGAAGTGGGGAGGGTCCAGATCATTGCATGTACTAATACTCTGGGAGTCTATCACCTACATTCCTATAGCATCGGGGGCCCCCTGGAGGGAGGCGGGCCGCCACGTAGAATGGGGCCCCCTGGAGGGAGGCGGCCGCCCGGTAGATTTGGGGCCCCCTGGATGGAGGCGGCCGCCACGTAGATGGGGCCCCCTGGAGGGAGGTGGCCGCCCGGTAGCATTGGGGCCCCCTGGAGGGAGGCGGCCGCCACGTAGAATGGGGCCCCCTGGAGGGAGGCGGCTGCCCGGTAGAATTGGGGCCCCCTGGAGGCCGCCACGTAGAATTGGGCCCCCTGGAGGCCGCCACGTAGCATTGGGCCCCCTGGAGGGAGGCGGTCGCCCGGTAGACTTGGCCCCCTGGAGGCCGCCACGTAGAATTGGGCCCCCTGGAGGCTGCCACGTAGCATTGGGCCCCCTGGAGGGAGGCGGTCGCCCGGTAGCATTGGGCCCCCTGGAGGGAGGCGGCCGCCCGGTAGCATTGGGCCCCTGGAGGGAGGCGGCCCGCCCGGTAGATTTGGTGACGCTCTTGCTTGTCCTTCCAGGTCTTCCTCGTCCTCACGGCTCAGCTCCTCGTCACCTTCGCTTTTGTGGCGGTTTTCACCTTTGTGGATGACGTTAAGGTTTACGTGCGGAGGAACACCTGGACCTACTACCTCTCCTACGCCATCTTCTTCGTCTCACTCATCACTCTCAGCTGCTGTGGAGATTTCCGCCGCCGCCACCCATGGAACCTTGTGGCTCTGGTAAGTGGTTGTCCATCGGTGGGCGGAGCTTGTGGTGTCCCGGTCTAACGCCCTGTCTCCCGTCACAGTCCATCCTGACGCTCAGCCTCTCCTACATGGTCGGGATGATCGCCAGCTTCTACGACACTGACGCCGTCATCATGGCGACGGGGATTACGGCTGCCGTCTGCTTCACTGTGGTCCTGTTCTCCCTGCAGGTAAGTAGTCCTGAGGTCGCTGGCCCCCACTTACCGTAGTGACCATGTCCTCCACTGTCCTGGCCATGAACTACAATCCCCAGCATGTCATGAAGTGTCTGTATAACAGTTTACCCCTCGTGTCCACAGACGAAATATGACTTCACGTCCTGCATGGGGGTCCTGATGGTCAGCCTGGTGGTCCTCATCGTCTTCTCCATACTCTGCATCTTCATCCGCAACAAGATCCTGCAGATTGTCTACGCCTCTCTGGGGGCGCTTAGGTTCACCTGTGTAAGTCTGGTATAATCTGCACCTCTGGGGGGCGCTCTCTCTTCTCTCTCCTCTGTTAGTCCTGGTATTATCTACACCTCTGGGGGGCGCTCTGCTCTTCTCCTCTGTTAGTCCTGGTATTATCTACACCTCTGGGGGGCGCTCTGCTCTTCTCATCTCCTCTGTTAGTCCTGGTATTATCTACACCTCTGGGGGGCGCTCTGCTCTTCTCCTCTGTTAGTCCTGGTATTATCTACACCTCTGGGGGGCGCTCTGCTCTCCTCTCCTCTGTTAGTCCTGGTATTATCTACACCTCTGGGGGCGCTCTGCTCTTCTCCTCTGTTAGTCCTGGTATTATCTACACTCTGGGGGGCGCTCTGCTCTTCTCCACTGTTAGTCCTGGTATTATCTACACCTCTGGGGGGCGCTCTGCTCTTCTCCTCTGTTAGTCCTGGTATTATCTACACCTCTGGGGGCGCTCTGTTCTTCCTCTGTTAGTCCTGGTATTATCTACACCTCTGGGGGGCGCTCTGCTCTCTCCTCTGTAGTCCTGGTATTATCTACACCTCTGGGGGGGCGCTCTGCTCTTCTCTCCTGTTAGTCCTGGTATTATCTACACCTCTGGGGGGCGCTCTGCTCTTCTCCTCTGTTAGTCCTGCGTATTATCTACACCTCATGGGGGGCGTCTCGCTCTTCTCCTCTGTTAGTCCTGGTATTATCTACACCTCTGGGGGGCGCTCTGCTCTTCTCCTCTGATTAGTCTGGTATTATCTACACCTCTGGGGGGCGCTCTGTCTTCTCCTCTGTTAGCCTGGTATTATCTACACCTCTGGGGGGCGCTCTGCTCTTCTCCTCTGTTAGTCCTGGTATTATCTACACCTCTGGGGGGCGCTCTGCTCTTCTCTCTCTGTTAGTCCTGGTATTATCTACACCTTGGGGGGCGCTCTGCTCTTCTCTCTGTTAGTCCTGGTATTATCTACACCTCTGGGGGGGCGCTCTGCTCTTCTCCTCTGTTAGTCCTGGTATTATCTACACCTCTGGGGGGCGCTCTGCTCTTCTCCTCTGTTAGTCCTGGGTATTATCTACACCTCTGGGGGGGCGCTCTGCTCTTCTCCTCTGTTAGTCCTCGGTATTATCTACACCTCTGGGGGCGCTCTGCTCTTCTCCTCTGTTAGTCCTGGTATTATCTGCACCTCTGGGGGGGCGCTCTGCTCTTCTCCTCTTTAGTCCTGGTATTATCTGCACCTCTGGGGGGCGCTCCTCTTCTCCTCTGTTAGTCCTGGTAATTATCTACACCTCTGGGGGGCGCTCTGCTCTTCTCCTCTTAGTCCTGGTATTATCTGCACCTCTGGGGGGCGCTCTGCTCTTTCTCTCTGTTAGTCCTGGTATTATCTACACCTCTGGGGGCGCTCTGCTCTTTTCCTCTGTTAGTCCTGGTATTATCTACACCTCTGGGGGCGCTCTGCTCTTCTCCTCTGTTAGTCCTGGTATTATCTACACCTCTGGGGGGCGCTCTGCTCTTCTCCTCTTAGTCCTGGTATTATCTACACCTCTGGGGGGCGCTCTGCTCTTCCACCTCTGTTAGTCCTGGTATTATCTACACCTCTGGGGGGCGCTCTGCTCTTCACCTCTGTTAGTCCTGGTATTATCTACACCTCTGGGGGGCGCTCTGCTCTAGGGCAAGGATGACCCATAGAGTGGGAGGCACTGACCCCCACTGATTATGGGCGAAGAGCCCCTTGTTTTGGGCGGCCTCTCACAGGGATCGGTGAGGAGCAGCCGCCCCAGAATGTAAACGAGGGGCTAAACCTTCTCTATGCGTCCTGGAGGGGCGCACACGGCGCTGCACGTTACTTGGCTGCAGGAAGGTTTCACATCATGGCCACTGTCCACACTCCTCAGTTTCCTTCTGCTCTCATCATTTTTGAATTTTTTTTTTTTTTTTTTGTTTCCGTTTCCTTCTGCTTTCTTTACTTTCTTTGTTTTTCTATTTTCTTCTCTTTTCTCCTTCTTAGTTTCTCTGACCCTTTCCCTCTGTTTTCTTCTCCTCCTTAGTTTCTCTGACTCTTTCCTTCCGCTTTCTTCTTCTTAGTTTCTCTGACTCTTTCCTTCTGCTTTCTCCTTCTTAGTTTCTCTGACTCTTTCCTTCTGCTTTCTTCTTCTTAGTTTCTGACTCTTTCCTTCTGCTTTCTCCTTCTTAGTTTCTCTGACTCTTTCCTTCCGCTTTCTTCTTCTTAGTTTCTCTGACTCTTTCCTTCTGCTTTCTCCTTCTTAGTTTCTCTGACTCTTTCTTCCGCTTTCTTCTTCTTGGTTTCTCTGACTCTTTCCTTCCGCTTTCTTCTCTTAGTTTCTCTGACTCTTTCCTTCTGCCTTTCTCCTTCTTAGTTTCTCTGACCCTTTCCTTCTGCTTTCTTCTTCTTAGTTTCTCTGACTCTTTCCTTCCGCTTTCTTCTTCTTAGTTTCTGACTCTTTCCTTCCGCTTTCTTCTTCTTAGTTTCTCTGACTCTTTCCTTCCGCTTTCTCTTCTTAGTTTCTCTGACTCTTTCCTTCTGCTTTCCTTCTTCTTAGTTCTCTGACCTTTCCTTCCGCTTTCTTCTTCTTAGTTTCTGACTCTTTCCTTCTGCTTCTTCTTCTTAGTTTCTCTGACCCTTTCCTTCCGCTTTCTTCTTCTTAGTTTCTGACTCTTCCTTCTGCTTTCTTCTTCTTAGTTTCTCTGACCCTTCCTTCCGCTTTCTTCTTCTTAGTTCTGACCCCTTTCCTTCCGCTTTCTTCTTCTTAGTTTTCTGACTCTTCCTTCTGCTTCTTCTTCTTAGTTTCTCTGACTCTTTCTCGCTTTCTTCTTCTTAGTTTCTCTGACTCTTTCCTTTCTGCTTTCTCCTTCTTAGTTTCTCTGACCCTTTCCTTCCGCTTTCTTCTTCTTAGTTTCTGACTCTTTCCTTCCGCTTTCTTCTCTTAGTTTCTCTGACCCTTTCCTTCCGCTTTCTTCTTCTTAGTTTCTCTGACCCTTCCTTCCGTTTCTCTCTTAGTTTTGACTCTTTCCTTCTGCTTTCTTCTTCTTAGTTCTCTGACTCTTTCCCTTCCGCTTTCTTCTTAGTTTCTGACTCTTTTCCTTCCGCTTTCTTCTTCTTAGTTTTCTCTGACTCTTTCCTTTCCGCTTTCTTCTTCTTAGTTTCTCTGACCCTTTCCTTCCGCTTTCTTCTTCTTAGTTTCTCTGACCCTTTCCTTCCGCTTTCTTCTTCTTAGTTTTCTCTGACTCTTTCCTTCCGCTTTCTTCTTCTTAGTTTTCTGCTGACTCTTTCCTTCCGCTTTCTTCTTCTTAGTTTCTCTGACTCTTTCCTTTCCTGCTTTCTTCTTCTTAGTTTCTCTGACTCTTTCCTTCCGCTCTTTCTTCTTCTTAGTTTCTCTGAGTTTCTCTGACCCTTTCCTTCCGCTTTCTTCTTCTTAGTTTCTCTGACTCTTTCCTTCCGCTTTCTTCTTCTTAGTTTCTCTGACTCTTTCCTTCTCGCTTCCGCTTTCTTCTTCTTAGTTTCTCTGACTCTTAGTTTCCCTTCCGCTTTCTTCTTCTTAGTTTCTCTGACTCTTTCCTTCCGCTTTCTTCTTCTTAGTTTTCTCTGACTTCCTTTCCTTGCGCTTTCTTCTTCTTAGTTTCTGACTCTTTCCTTCCGCTTTCTTCTTCTTAGTTTCTGACTCTTTCCTTCTGCTTTCTTCTTCTTAGTTTCTCTGACCTCTTTCCTTCCGCTTTCTTCTTCTTAGTTTCTCTGACTCTTTCCTTCGCTTCTTCTTCTTAGTTTCTCTGACTCTTTCCTTCTGCTTTCTCTTCTTAGTTTCTCTGACTCTTTCCTTCTGCTTTCTCCTTCTTAGTTTCTCTGACTCTTTCCTTCCGCTTTCTCCTTCTTAGTTTCTCTGACTCTTTCCTTCCGCTTTCTTCTTCTTAGTTCTGACTCGTTCCTTCTGCTTTCTTCTTCTTAGTTTTTTCTCTGACTCGTTTTCCTTCTTCTAGTTTCTGACTCTTCCTTCGCTTTCTTCTTCTTAGTTCTCTGACTCTTTCCTTCTGCTTTTCTTCTTCTTAGTTTCTCTTTCCTTCCGCTTTCTTCTTCTTAGTTCTTCTGACCCTTTCCTTCCGCTTTCTTCTTCTTAGTTTCTCTGACCCTTTCCTTCCGCTTTCTTCTTCTTAGTTCTCTGACCCTTTCCTTCCGCTTTCTCTTCTTAGTTCTCTGACCCTTTCCTTCCGCTTTCTTCTTCTTAGTTTCTGACTTTTCCTTCTGCTTTCTTCTTTAGTTCTCTGACTCTTTCCTTCCGCTTTCTTCTTCTTAGTTTCTGACTCTTTCCTTCCGCTTTCTTCTTCTTAGTTTCTCTGACCCTTTCCTTCTGCTTCTTCTTCTTAGTTTCTCTGACTCTTTCCTTCCGCTTTCTTCTTCTTAGTTTCTGACTCTTTCCTTCCGCTTTCTTCTTCTTAGTTTCTCTGACTCTTTCTTCCGCTTTCTTCTTCTTAGTTTCTGACTCGTTCCTTCTGCTTTCTTCTTCTTAGTTTCTCTGACTCTTTCCTTCCGCTTTTCTTCTTCTTAGTTTCTCTGACCCTTTCCTTCCGCTTTCTTCTTCTTAGTTTCTGACTCTTTCCTTCTTCGCTTTCTTCTTCTTAGTTTCTCTGAGTTTCTCTGACTCTTTCCTTCCGCTTTCTTCTTCTTAGTTTCTCTGACTCTTTCCTTCCGCTTTCTTCTTCTTAGTTCTCTGACCCTTTCCTTCCGCTTTCTTCTTCTTAGTTTTCTGACTCTTTCCTTCTGCTTTCTTCCTTCTTAGTTTCTCTGACTCTTCCTTCCGCTTTCTTCTTCTTAGTTCTCTGACTTCTTTCCTTCTGCTTTCTTCTTCTTAGTTTCTCTGACTCTTTTCCTTCCGCTTTCTTCTTCTTAGTTTCTCTGACTCTTTCCTTCCGCTTTCTTTCTTCTTAGTTTCTCTGACTCTTTCCTTCCGCTCTTCTTCTTAGTTTCTGACTCTTTCCTTCCGCTTTCTTCTTCTTAGTTTTCTCTGACTCTTTCCTTCCGCTTTCTTCTTCTTAGTTTCTCTGACTCTTTCCTTCCGCTTTCTTCTTCTTAGTTTCTCTGACTCTTTCCTTCCGCTTTCTTCTTCTTAGTTTCTGACTCTTTCCTTCCTTCGCTTTCTTCTTCTTAGTTTCTCTGACTCTTTCCTTCCGCTTTCTTCTTAGTTTTCTCTGACTCTTTCCTTCCGCTTTCTTCTTCTTAGTTTCTCTGACCCTTTCCTTCTGCTTTCTCTTCTTAGTTTCTCTGACTCTTTCCTTCCTCGCTTTCTTCTTCTTAGTTTCTGACTCTTTCCTTCCGCTTTCTTCTTCTTAGTTTCTGACCCTTTCCTTCTGCTTTCTTCTTAGTTTCTCTGACCTTTCCTTCCGCTTTCTTCTTAGTTTCTCTGACCCTTTCCTTCCGCTTTCTTCTTCTTAGTTTCTGACTCTTTCCTTCTGCTTTCTTCTTCTTAGTTTTCTGACTCTTTCCTTTTTTCTTAGTTTCTCTGACTCTTTCCTTCCGCTTTCTTCTTCTTAGTTTCTCTGACCCTTTCCTTCCGCTTTCTTCTTCTTAGTTTCTGACTCTTTCCTTCTGCTTTCTTCTCCTTCTTCTTAGTTTCTCTGACTCTTCCTTCTGCTTTCTTCTTAGTTTCTGACTCTTTCCTTCTGCTTTCTTCTTCTTAGTTTCTCTGACCCTTTCCTTCCGCTTTCTTCTTAGTTTCTCTGACTCTTTCCTTCCGCTTTCTTCTTCTTAGTTTCTCTGACTCTTTCCTTCTGCTTTCTTCTTAGTTTCTCTGACTCTTCCTTCTGCTTTCTTCTTCTTAGTTTCTGACTCTTTCCTTCTGCTTTCTTCTCCTTCTTCGTAGTTTCTCTGACTCTTTCCTTCTTCTTCGTTTCTCTGACTATTTCCTTCTGCTTTCTTCTCCTTCTTCGTAGTTTCTCTGACTCTTTCCTTCTTCGTAGTTTCTCTGACTCTTTCCTTCTTCGTAGTTTCTCTGACTCTTTCTCCTTCTTCGTTTCTCTGACCCTTTCCTCCTTCTTAGTTTCTCTGACCCTTTCCTTCCGCTTTCTTCTTCTTAGTTTCTCTGACCCTTTCCTTCCGCTTTCTTCTTCTTAGTTTCTCTGACTCTTTCCTTCCGCTTTCTTCTTCTTAGTTTCTCTGACTCTTTCCTTCCGCTTTCTTCTTCTTAGTTTCTCTGACCCTTTCCTTCCGCTTTCTTCTTCTTAGTTTCTGACTCTTTCCTTCTGCTTTCTTCTCCTTCTTCGTAGTTTCTCTGACTCTTTCCTTCTTCTTCGTAGTTTCTCTGACTCTTTCCTTCTTCGTAGTTTCTCTGACTCTTTCCTTCTGCTTTCTTCTCCTTCTTCTTCGTTTCTCTGACCCTTTCCTCCTTCTTCGTTTCTCTGACCCTTTCCTCCTTCTTTTTTCTCCTCGTCCTTCTGACGGTTTCTCCCTTGTTTCCCCTCTAGTTCCTGGCCGTGGACACGCAGATGATCCTGGGGAACAAGCAGTTGTCCCTCAGCCCTGAGGAGTACGTGTTTGCAGCCCTCAACCTGTACACAGATATCATTAATATCTTCCTCTACATCCTGGCTATAATTGGCAAGGCGAAGGAGTGATCAGCGTGTGGCGGCACACCGGATCCAGACCACATCCCGGCTCTGCTCCCCCCGTGGTTCCCTGTGAATGTTCCTGCTAATGTTACCAGTCAGCAGCTTCTCCTGCAGTCTCTGGACCCCTTTACCGGACCAGCGGCCTCCACGCTCCTCGTCGGACCCTTCTCTCCCGTTCTTTCGTTTGTAGCCGTTGCTGCATGTTGCTCCTCGTGGCACATGAGACACCAGTCATTTCATAGCCCTCAATGTGAATTCCTCAGGCCTGGGTGTCTTCTCCTGCCTCGGTGGGATGACGGCCGGCCTGTGAGTATACTGTATATAACTTCAGACATTCGGCTGTGTCTGTATTGCATGGGTAAGGAGACACTGGACCAAACCCCCCCGGATCTGCTCTGGACAATGCACGCCGCTTCCTTCTAGGAGAAACTTGCAGTATTGTGCGCGGTGTATGATGTAGATATTAATGTCTGTACCGGCGCACCGCTGGAGACTAGAAGAGGTGCCTGGGTATAAAATGTCCCCAATTTTACAGTTCATTCCTCAGTCATCCAGAAATGCTCCATGTCCGGGACCAGTCATCAGACACCAGCGTCCTCAGCCCCATGTGCTGCTGGCGTCCTCCATGATGTCCCTGGTCTCTGATCACTGCTTCTCCTAGGACCGTGGCTTGCTCTGCAGTGGGCCGATGCTGTAATGCTGCCCCCGGTGGCCGCACTGCTCACTGCATGATGACTTCAGACCTCAATAAAGTAGTTTTGCTCTTTAAGACTTTTAGTAGGTTTTCTGGTGAAGATTGTCCCTGTCGATCTGTGTCCAGTACTGTATGCACTACTTTTTTGCGGTGCGGAGGCACGGCCAGAAACACCACGGAAGCACCCCGTAGTGCTTCTGTGGTGGTCCAATCCGTGCCTCCGTCCCACATTTCTGCAATTGCAGACCCATTGAAGTGAATGGTTCTGTGATGTGGGCCGCAATGCGGCCTCGGGCTGGCACGTGCCTTGTGCATGAGCCCTAATACAGAGCTTTCCTCAGCCCTAAGTAATGGAAGCCATTAGGACATTACATGAGCAGAGTGATAGAACCGCACCATAAACCACGGGATCGGATCATAGTGGAGCTGCAGCTCGGCTTCACCGCAGGGTCCAGTGTGGGATGGGATGCAGAATCCATATCACACTGGGCTCTGCCTCCTCTTTATGTTGCACAAAATTCACTTTTAGGCTTCACATTCAGGCCCTAAATGCAAATCAACTACTGCCTGGCCGAGTGCGAACTACACACACAAGCCACACCCACAAAATTACATTAACATCTTACCTCACACCAGGAGGAAATGTCCACGTTGAGGCTCACAATAACTGTCTCACCAGGCGCGTTCCAGCTCCTTTTAGATGGGTCTTGCCAGGTGGGTTCCGTCTCTTTTTACATGGTGTGATGAAACCTGCACCCCGCAGCCACACGCGATGTCACCTCACATGATATGGTTGCATAACTGGTTACCAAGACGTGACGTTACCCCTCACTAGGAGCACGTACGGTCAGCTTGGCACAGTTTACACAGACGCCTCCTGCTCACACAGGTACAGGGAGGCCTGGGAAATGAGAGGGGATGGTCCACGTACCTCCGGCGTAACCCCACACTCACTCACAACCCTGACAAGCTGAGAGAGCCTTCTCACTGCCCCAGTGATAACAGAGCCTCCTCAGCACGGTAGATTGCCACCAGTTCCCTGTTTAATATAAACCCGGTCCACTAACGGGATTATATCGGGTGAGAAACCAGCCTGCAGGAGCGTATAATTACACTGAACACAGAAGTGGGGATTCGTGATCGAGATACAAGAACAGCACAAGATTAAATTATGTATTTAATTACTTTAAGGCTCCACGAGATATAACTATATACACAGAAAATGTATGATACAACAGGGTTAAACAGAGCAATAGTCAGTTACCAGATGGATGAGTAGTCCGTTAAGATGGGTTCTGTGTTGCTATAAGTCCAGGCTGCAATCACATGGGGGGGGGGCAGTGATGTCAGCAGTTGGTCCACGCACGGTCCCTCCAAACACATTACTCGATGTGATGAGAGACTCTGTCCTGTGTGGCTTTTTCACTTGTAGCCGGCCACTCCTCCCTCTGGAGTGAGTTCACTCCTCCTTCCTTGTTCTGGTAGCCAAAAGACCCACAAAACCCATTATGGCCCATAGCTCCAGACCGGAAGATCACAGGGAAATGGTTCTGGGACCAATGGATCTGCCTGGGTTCTGGCTACAGGTGGAGACCAAACATGACACATTTATCAGGTTCCTGATCTCTGTATTTCTGCTTCCTGACATTTTATCGCTAACCTAAGACCACAGTAAAACGAGCCTTGGTCTTTAGGTCGCAAATATATAACAGGTTTATGCCTGTGATGGGTGGGCAATTCAGAATTCCTTATTAATTCTTGGTTCCGGGCTGTCTGGAATTTCAGTGATATGGCTATCAAGCTGATGGCCCCCTGCTGAGGGTTTTTCCTGGAGCATGACTCTGACTCTGCACTGGCTGGGTGACGTGTGAATTATACACATGTGACCTGCTTTGAAGGTAGGATCCCTGTGGTGTTTAGTCCATCTGCTAGTTGACATCAGATGGCCATGATTAAATCATGGCTAACGTGGATCATGATTCCACATTCCTCACACATGGCTATCTCCAGGGTTCCTTCTCCTTTTACATGGCTCTCTCCGTGCAAATACCGGCTCCTTTTACATGGCTCACTCTAGGCGTGTTCCATTTCTTTTTAGATGGGTCTCTCTAGTGTATACCTTAATAGCCCAGCAATGAATTGGACTCTTAGAGGAAAAAAAAAAAAAAGCTTGTACTGGTAAGGAAGGGAATGACTGGCCCCACTACCAAGCTGCCCATCATTCTATAAAAATCCAGGCCAGAAGGGCTTACTAAAGCCCTTAACACACTACTGTTTTCTAGGAATCCTCAGCTTTCCTGGATTCCTTATCCCTCCACCAAAGCTTGCAGGTAACTTTCTCTTGGCATTCACCAAACCTAGACTCGTCCATCAGACCACCAGATAGCGAAGTGTGATTGGTCACTGCACAGAAGATGTATTCACTGCTCCAGAGACCAGGGGTGGTGGGCTTTACACCATCCATCTGACACTTGGCTTTGGTACATGCTGATCGCCAGCTATCTTAAAGGGGTTATCCCATGACTAATGTAAAAATGACAGACATCATATAGTACATGAAAATCTCCAATCTAAAGCTAGCTGATCAGGATCCAATTCTAGATTTATATCAATGACAAAGCTGAGCTCAGTCTATCTAATGTCCATGTAGCTCAGGAGGCGTGTCCGTGCTCTCCTATCACAGTAGGATCTCAAATCAATCTCAGCTCTCTCTCAAGCTCACAGCTCAGTGCTGCAGCTCAGGAGGCGTGTCTGTCCTCATGTCTCCCTTCCCAGCCTCAGGGAGGCGGCTCTACCTATCATTCACGAGCTCTCCTCAGGAAAACATGTCACAGCTCGGATGCTCTCCCTCTCCTCAGGAGGAGGTCTAGTCTCATGTGCTCTCCCTCCTCATGTCCAGCTCAGGAGCGTGTCTCAGCTCTACCTATCTCTCAGTCTCAGCTCTACCTATCATAGCTCAGAAGCATGTCCATGCTCTCCTATCACACTATCAGGCTCAGTGCAGCTCTCAGTCCAGTGCTCTACTCTCTATCATAGCTCAGGAGGCATGCTCTCAGCTCTCCCTATCACAGCTTAGGAGGCGTGTCTCAGCTCTCCCTATCATAGCTCACGAGGCGGTGTCTCAGCTCTCCCTATCATAGCTCAGGGGGCGTGTCCATGCTCTCCTATCACAGCTCGGGAGGCGTATCTCAGCTCTACCTATCATAGCTCACGAGGCGTGTCCATCTCTCCTATCACACTTCAGGAGGCGTATCTCAGATCTCCTATCACAGCTCACGAGGCGTTGTCCATCTCTCCTATCACAGCTCAGGAGGCGTATCTCAGCTCTCCTATCACAGCTCACGAGGCGTGTCCATCTCTCCTATCACAGCTCAGGAGGCGTATCTCAGCTCTCCTATCACAGCTCACGAGGCGTGTCCATCTCTCCTATCACAGCTCAGGAGGCGTGTCCATCTGTCCTATCACAGCTCAGGAGGCGTGTCCATCTCTCCTATCACAGCTCAGGAGGCGTGTCCATGCTCTTCCTATCACAACTCAAGAGGCAGTTGAAGGATGACTGAGCATGTGCGGCCATCTCAGTGATCAGGACAAAGAAATAAGAAAATGAACAAATAGCAGGTGGCCCTATACAGATGCATTTTATTGAATAACTCAGAGGCTATAATAAATTTTTAATTACATGCTATTACAAAAGTATTTAGATCCAGGTGCTGGTTTGAAAACTGTAGAATATTTTTCGTGGGACAACCCCTTTAAACTAATGTACTAGTTTCTATTAGATTGAAAATTACACCAGAGCTACAATGGATGCAATCCGCGGTTTATCTCACACACGGTCTGGTTACAGTAGCGTATGCCAACAGTTATTATTTCATAGCCGTATGTCACATATTGCGCTCCATATATTCTCCTGCACCCCTAACATGCGCTTTGCTTGTATGCCCTAATACTGTCCACTGTAACTAAAACCACGTGCACCGCGTGAGCGGCTTCCTCAGGGGAGACAAGGTATAAGCAATAATTTCTGTATAGCCTAAGATAGCTGCCATAGCATAGCAGGGCGTATATGAATTACTGCAGACACAAATAGTGTATCTGGATAAAACCTTTAAAACTAATCTCATCAGCTCACTAAACTCCCAGTAATAAACAAAGCACATACAGAGGATAGCCATACTGTCCTCTGAATAGTTTACGTTTTTTCTTTGGGTGTTTTCTATTAATTTGAACTAAATAAAGATTAAGAATATCAGTATATTGGGAGGAATTAGTGTGCATCCTTCCAGTTGCTCAGGTGGCCAGAAATAAAGATTAAGCTTTAACAAACATAAAGAGGAACTCTAGTGGGAATATTGTGCCATGAATTTAGGATTTGCCAGCAGCCATGTTGGGGGTAATTGATTTACAGAGAACCGAGCTGTCTGCCTCGTTCCTGCTCCCTGGGAGGTAATTAGCACCGAGGTGGTAACGAGGATGGGCCCATTTGTGGATCACGCTTTAGGAAGAGGACTGCAGACCCCTGGGCTCCTCTGTCAGCAGGAGGGAAATCCTAACCGGAGAATGAACAATGATTTGTAATCCTTCATGACTTGTTCAGGAGGGGCGGATGTCTCCAGAATCCAGATCACCACCTCTGGTATGATGAGGGCATCGCATGGACACCAGACATCAGCTCGTCTTCATCTTCCTAAAAAAAGGATCTCACCTTCCGAGTGTCCTGGACGTGTCTCGTTTCATATGCTAGGACTCGGAACGTTGAGATATGAAGTATGAAGGGCCGGGGCCTGTATTTATCTTTTGGATATGTTCACACGTGTTCCCCTAGATGACCAAGGGGCATGCTGCATGTGTAATGAGGCTCAGTCCAGAGAGGAGGAGTCAGAGGTGAGAGGGAGAATCCCCAGGGGGCATGCTGCATGTGTAATGAAGCTCAGTCCAGAGGGGCGGAGTCAGAGGTGTGAGGGAGAATCCCCAGGGGGCAGGCTGCATGTGTAATGAGGCTCAGTCCAGAGGGGCGGAGTCAGAGGTGTGAGGGAGAATCCCCAGGGGGCAGGCTGCATGTGTAATGAAGCTCTGCCCAGAGAGGAGGAAGTCAGAGGTGTGAGGGAGAATCCCGCAGGGGGCAGGCTGCATGTGTAATGAAGCTCCGCCCAGAGAGGAGGAGTCAGAGGTGTGAGGGAGAATCCCCAGGGGGCAGGCGTCATGGTGTAATGAAGCTCCGCCCAGAGAGGAGGAGTCAGAGGTGTGGGGGAGAATCCCCAGGGGGCAGGCTGCATGTGTAATGAGGCTCAGTCCAGAGGGGCGGAGTCAGAGGTGTGAGGGAGAATCCCCAGGGGGCAGGCTGCATGTGTAATGAAGCTCTGCCCAGAGAGGAGGAGTCAGAGGTGTGAGGGAGAATCCCCAGGGGGCAGGGTTCATGTGTAATGAAGCTCCGCCCACAGGGGCGGAGTCAGAGGTGTGGAGGAGAATGCCCTCAAGCCGGCCCTTCAGGAAAGACATAAAAATGTAATCCCTGGATATTTGAGGGTCACAAAGTGGGAGATCCAATCGAATTGGTTTGTGCACCTTTACTCTGCCCAAATCTCCTGGGAGGAAGGACTTTTACCCCACATCTGCTAAGTATCAGAACTTTTTATGTTTTCTCCTTTTTATTTTACAATTGTTCACCATTTGTGTCTCTTGTTAATCATTGTGTGTAACCAAGTGCTGTCCAACTTCCATACATTAAACCTAAAGGTTTGTGTTGTAACCTTAAGAACCTGTTATCTCCATGACCAGTGTGTGCAGCCTGAGGCTGGATGTTACTACCGTGTGTGTGTGTCTGCTGGAGGGGAACACTCAGGGGTGTCCTGTCCACCTTCTAATGGACAGGTGGTGGCGGCAAAAGTTCATTGTTATTGTGCAGGTGTGCTTGTAGGCTTCAGGCGGCCATTTATGCTCGAGTTACGGCCCGGCGCAGGGCGTAACAGCATGTGAGGGCGTGAGGTGAATCAGCCTAAAGGGCTTGGGCAGCTCTTGTCAGGTGACACGGTGGGCTGGTCTGGTCCTCGGTACGTGACAGGGGTCATCTATCAAACAGGTGGAAAGTAGAACGGGCCGAGTGCTCACAGCAGCCAATCAGATTCCAGCTTTCATTTTCCAAATGAACTGTCAATAACAAAAGATGGAACCTGATTGGTTGCTGCAGGCACTCAGCCCGTTCTACTTTCCACCAGTTTAATAAATGATCACTTACCTGCCAGATCCCGCCAGAATGGGGCTGGCGGGCAAACTGGTAGCATCCGGCAGTGCTCAATCCCGAGACCTCCACCAGCGCCCGATCCCGAGACCTCCACCAGCGCCCGATCCCGAGACCTCCACCAGCGCCCGATCCCGAGACCTCCACCAGCGCCCGATCCGAGACCTCCACCTGCACCCGATCCCGAGACCTCCACCAGCGCCCGATCCCGAGACCCACCAGCGCCCATCCCGAGACCTCCACCAGCGCCCGATCCCGAGACCTCCACCAGCGCCCGATCCCGAGACCTCCACCAGCGCCCGATCCCGAGACCTCCACCAGCGCCCGATCCTGAGACCGGGGCCACAAGGTGACAGTACACTGTATGGGGGCCTCTGGAGCTGTGGTAGAGCATAATTACTCCTCAGGAGTGAAGTCCCATGTAAATATATCACTCCCCCTGCCTTCAGCATACAGTTCCATGTAAATAATAGAAGTCCTCCTCATTTCTTCAGCTTTCCCCCACAGTACATGGATCATCCCTCATCCTCTCTTCAGCTCACCCCCAGTCTCCAGTACATGAATCACTCCTCATCCTCTGTGAGGGATAAGAATCCATTTTGTATATAAAATGTCCTCCATCTTGTGCATATGTGGAAAATCACTGAGCAGCTGTGAGAATGTGGGGGGTTCTCTGTGTATAAGATGGTTACAAGGCCAAAGTAAGCAGCTCACTCGCTGTCTCGCTCCCCCTCATTTTCTCATCCTTCCTATCAGAGTTCGATGTTCAGGAGAGTTATGTTTTGGTTTCTCAGTTTCAGGATGTACGGCTGAAGAATGTCCGCTCTGAGATAAGAAACTTTCTAATTAGTAGAACCTTGTTAGTATAGAGCGGAAATATTACCTTTTATGAATAACCAATCAAATCATTAGTTCTGATTTCCACCCCCTTGGTGGTGGCCAGATTTGTCTATGATTATCTGTAGTGTTATAAGATGTATACGTGATGTATATGAGAAATAAAGGAGAGAGAATTTAATTCATCCAATAAGCCTGTGTCAGTTCTCTGAGATCTCATCTTCATTAAATTAGGACCTCAACAATCAGAGAAGGGGGTTTTGCCCCAACAAAACTTGGTACCCAATGCGGGGCTCGACTAAAGGACACTTCATTGATCTCCCGACAACTTGGATAATCAGGACCGGGACGGACAGATATAAAAGACAGCGCTGCAAGGTAAGAGACTTTATCTTACAATATATCTCTGCCTCCCTGACCGGTTGTCTGGCTCGAGGGATTGTTGAAGGAACGTACGTATAGAGTCCTTTTACAGTCCAGTCCATGTTGATAAAGAACCTTGAAGGTTGATAATTCCTATGATTGGTGGGCTTAGTTTGTGATTAGGAGTAACTCTGATTGGGATGTTTTTGGTCTGGATTTAGGAGTCACGGTATACGTCTTGTTTGTTCTTTACTGGGTTTGGAAAATTGCAGAACATTATAGAAAGGGAAATCTCAGGAACAAAGTAAACTATGTGATTATAGCGGGGAAGCTTTGTTCGGACTGAGGATAATAAATCTCAGAAGCAGAGTACACATGATGAAGTGGGGAAGCTGTTTGAACTGAGGAGAAATAAATAGACGTCTGAATTTTGTTACTTTCTATAGTTGTTCTGTTGGTATAGTTGAAGAGCAATAGGGAATAATTTCAGTATACCGGAAGGTTATAAGACAGCCAAAACATTGGTGAAGGAAAGAGGAGGTAAAGAGGGTCTGAAGAATGTGGACAGGGTGCTGGAGAAGGCAAGGATGAAGTACGGGAATCTTAACCCTAGGAGTACTAGTACGGTGGCACCATGATTCATGGAGGAAGCCCGAGGAAGCTAGTCTGGGAAAGATTCAGGAGGACTCATTGTGGTTGGATAAAGGATCATGGATGTGAAGACGTGGTTGATACATGGATAAAGGTAGCTCGTGAGGTAGAAACTGAGGGGTGGAGAGGAGAAGTTGTGAAAGGCAGATTGTTGTATATTCAGAAACAGCAATGTGAGAAGTCTGGAGAAACACCACCTCCATACCCCCTGGCCAATGCAGCCACCAGAGAGTCCAGGAGTGGACCAGAGGGATGGACGTGTAATGTCTGTGGAAATGAGAACCCAGACTGGACTGACACGTGTAAGGTTTGTGGGGCACGTCGACCCCAGAAACCAGCAGGCATTTGTCCTGTATTGACTAAGACTAGAATCCTACCTGCTCAGACACCACGGACCCGTCCGCCCCTATGGCTCCCGAAGCCCCAGGACCGTTAGGACAGTGTGGTTACGTTACTGTGACAGAATATCATCCTTGGAGTCCTAAAGACCTATTAGGACTGCTGACTAGACTCCCAGACCCCTGATGAGACCAATGCCCACTGCCAGGATGTTACAGCAGATTCAGGAGACATACAGAGCCACCTGGGCTGACCTGAAGGACTTGATGAAACTAGGGGAATCACAGTATCAGGTTGTCGACCCTTTCCTGACTGAACATAGGAGGAGGACTTTTGACAATTTGTCTCTAGAGGACTGGGAGAAGACTTTACCATCAGGAGCAGAGTTTGTCCGAGTTTTCAAGGAATGGGCAAAGGGAAAAGAGGATGAGAGTTCCAGAAATCTAAAAGACATAGTTCAGGGACCTCAAGAGACAGTAGAGACATATGCAGCTGGACTGTGGACCATTTGGACTGACATGGGGTGGGATCAGACTGGACCAATGGGTGAAAAATTGTTGACATCAGCATTTATGGAAGGCTTGAGACCTGCTCTATGAGCCAAGCTAAAAGCTTGTAAACCTGAGTGGCGAGTCACTCCACCGCCACAACTGATTGCTGCTGCAAAAGGTTTAGAACTGGACATGAAAAAGAATTCAGGGGCTTCAGTCAAGTATCTCAATCAGGGCCAAGGACAGCAACAAACATCCCGTAGAGATTTCAGATGTTATAACTGTGGGAAACCCGGCCACATAAAACGAGATTGCCATGCTCCATGCCGGCAACGGGATGTGCCCAAAGTTACTGATAACGGAGATCAACAGACCTCCACTGCTATTTCCACCCCCTGCTAGGAAATAGGCAACCCCGTGCCGGTACTGCTTGGATTAAAAAAAAAACAAAAAAAAAACTGAAGAAAAGGGGTCCCTCAACTTCATGTACCCGTATCCATAGGCAACAGAAAGGCAGTACCATTCCTTGGTTGACACGGGGGCAGCCCAAAACAGTCGTAGACCAGAGTTTCTTGCGGCCACATCAGTTTAACCCTTGGCTTGTTACCGGCTGGTGGGATTTACAGGGGAAACAGTTTTGTCCATGAATCTGAGCCAGTAAAACTAAAGATAAAAGACAGTACGGTTGTTTACCCAATTGTTAGTTAAAGAAAACCTGCCAGAACCTCTTTTAGGGACTGATGTTTTATAAGCACTGGGAGCCCACATACACTTTGACCCCGATGGCACGACCCATGTAGATTTTGGGCCCCAGAAGATGTATTGTGTCCCCTAATAGCGACACTGGCCCTGCCTGAGACTGAGCTGTCAGAATTAACCCTTGTAGACCAGGCTGTTCTTGAGGTGGTACCGGAGGATTTGTGGCCAAAATCTAACACAGACATTGGAAGACTCCCCGTGTCTCTGGCTATAGTGCATCTTAAGCCAGGATGTCAGCCCCCTCAGGTGAAGCAGTGCCCCCTCAGTCATGCCCAGGAGATAGCAGTGGCCAGTCAAATTGATGATTTCCTTCAAGCTGGTGTCAGACAGTTTAGTGGGGTTCATTCTGGTGACAGAAACCCTTTAACTTTCCTCCATCAGAACTGGTGAAAAGGCTGGAGACCTTCTAACATCAGCAGGCCAGCCAATTAACAATAAAGACTCTGTACTAGAACTTATGGACTCTCTGTTGTTACCAGAGGAGGTTGCTATTATTAAGGTAAAGGCTCATACAAGATGTACCACGGTGAAAGCAAAAGGCAATGATCGAGCAGACAAGGCGGCCAAACTAGCTGCACTCCAGCCACTAAATGCTGACGCCACCCCGGTGAGAGCCTTGAGACCTGAGGACATTTCAGTAAGTACATTTCAGAGAATGCTCCAACAAGCCCCTCCTGAGGAAAAAGAACAAGGGGCCAAACATGGAATTTGGAGAAAACAAGGACAAAATTTGTCTACCACGCCCTCTGTACCCAGCTACGGCTCAGGAGGCCCACGGGCCCACTCACCTATCAGAAGGTGCCATGGTAAGTGTGGTTAATGCAGGGTGGATTGCTCCAGGATTTTCTACAGTAGTCGCTTGGTTTGTACAAGGATGTATGGTCTGTGCATTGAACAATCCCGGTCAAGTGGTGAAGACTCCAAGCAAGTACACCCCGAGGCCACTTTACCCGCTCCAGAGACTGCAGATAGACTATATACAACTGCCTAAGGTAGGAGTATATGAGCTTGTCCTTGTGTGTGTTGATCTCTTTTCAGGGTGGCCGGAAGCCTTCCCAGTAAAAGGCAAATGCAAAGAACACAGCAGAGAAGCTGGTCAGTGAGCTGGTGTGCAGGTATGGTGTCCCTGAAGTTACTGAATCAGACAGGGGTTCCCCAGATTAGGGCTGTATTTTCCACAACAGTTGTAAATGAACAATGATGGCCTAACAAGCTACATGTGGCCCTCACAAAGAGGCTTGAGAACTCCCATAAACCAGTGTTTGCTTCCCTTCCAGATCCAGATTCAGTAGAAGGAACACAGTCTGAAACCAGGAGACTGTGGTGATAAACAGACATGTGAGGAAAGGCCTGGATCCCAGATTTGATGGTCCTTTCCAAGTCCTGCTGACTACTCATACAGCAGTAAAGCTGAGGGCTGGATACACGCTTCTCACTGCAAGAAAGTTCCGATGCCCAAGGATGAGGCTCCTCCTGCTGATGGCCGCCCTAATTCCTGGAACAGCGGCCCTGTACAACAACTGAAGGATGACTGGGACAATGCACTGACATCACCAGGTGCTGTTCAGA
>ONZH01011792.1:0-27381 GCA_900303285.1 Rhinella marina | reverse complement strand
TGTACCGGTTGATGCTAAATTTTTAAGTTGGGGTCCTGCGTCGTCATTCGAACTACATCCGGCTGTTGTCACCACCACACACGCTAGCCCAGGGGGCACTCCTCTGGCTCTTCCAGCTCAACTTCCTTCCCCCCAGCCTGCCCCCCACCTACAGGCCCTCTCTCCAAACAATTTTTCCGGAGGTCCACCTATAGGTCTTCTCTCTAAATAATTTTTCTGGAGGTCCACCTACAGGCCCTCTCTCCAAACAATTTTTCCAGAGGTCCACCTACAGGCCCTCTCTCCAAACAATTTTTCCCGAGGTCCACCTACAGGCCCTCTCTCCAAACAATTTAAGTCTTTTTCCTATCTTTCTCTCTCTCCAAACTATTTTTCCGGATAGCTGCCATATACGGTATTAAACTGAGAAGAATACATAGAACACATGCCATACTTGATCGAGCTCATAATTGACAATTGTATCGGTTGATGCTAAATTTTTAAGTTGGGGTCCTGCGTCTTCATTCGAACTCCATCCGGCTGTTGTCACCACCACACACACGCTAGCCCAGGGGGCACTCCTCTGGCTCTTCCAGCTCAACCTCCTTGCCCCCAGCCTGCCCCCCACCTACAGGCCCTCTCTCCAAACAATTTTTCCGGAGGTCCACCTATAGGCCTTCTCTCTAAATAATTTTTCCGGAGGTCCACCTACAGGCCCTCTCTCCAAACAATTTTTCCGGAGGTCCACCTACAGGCCCTCTCTCCAAACAATTTTTCCAGAGGTCCACCTATAGGCCCTTTCTCCAAATAATTTTTCCGGAGGTTCACCTACAGGCCCTCTCTCCAAACAATTTTTCCAGAGGTCCACCTACAGGCCCTCTCTCCAAACAATTTTTCCCGAGGTCCACCTACAGGCCCTCTCTCCAAACAATTTTTCCAGAGGTCCACCTACAGGCCTTCTCTCCAAACAATTTTTCCAGAGGTCCACCTACAGGCCCTCGCTCCAAACAATTTACGTCTTTTTCCTATCTTTCTCTCTCTCCAAACTTTTTTTCCGGATAGCTGCCATATACGGTATTAAACTGAGAAGAATACATAGAACACATGCCACACTTGATCAAGCTCATAATTGACAATTGTATCGGTTGATGCTAAATTTTTAAGTTGGGGTCCTGCGTCGTCATTCTAACTACATCCGGCTGTTCACCACAACAACACACTAGCCCAGGGGGCACTCCTCTGGCTCTTCCAGCTCAACCTCCTTCCCCCCAGCCTGCCCCCCACCTACAGGCCCTCTCTCCAAACAATTTACCCGGGTAGGGGATGTATTAGATATTGTACTGATTTTTATTTGGTTCTTCTTTTAATTGCCTCCTGCGATAGACGGAAATCGAACCCGGGTCAATTGCTTGGGAAGCAGCTATGCTCACCACTTTACCACCAACAGCCACAGCAACTGATAAGAACAGATACTAAACTTGATGTCAGCCAACATTTCGACAATCGATAACCCGAAACGGGTCTGCCGTCGAGCCCGGCATTCGGCCACCCTGAACATTTCACATACTCTGACCGAGTCTGACCCTGGGGCCGCTCATGTACTGCCCACTTGGAGGATGCTTCACCTCCTTCTACCTCAGTCTGACTCGGTCACTCTGTTGTCACCGCCATGCTGCGTCTGGCTAAATTTTTGGGTGGCTCACCTGCTACCCCATGTAACTTGGTCACTTGTTGGTGTCACCGCCATGCTGTGTCAGGCTTATGCCTGCATCGTGTGGCTGGGGATAGGAGAGCAGTGCCAGCATGGGCATGGGTAATGGAACTTCGTTGCACCTAGTTGGGTGCTGCCCTATATATTCCCACCATGCCAGCCATGGGTTGTACATTAACTAATAACAGGGAAAACAAATAAAATATTTTACAAAAGGGTCAACTACAGACACTCCTAAACAATTTTTTAGGAGGGTCAACTTCGGACACTCCAAAACAAATTTTTTGGAGGCTCGCCTACAGACATTTGACTGCTACCTCAATCTAACGTGGTCACTTGTTGGTGTCACTACGCTGTCACCATGATGTGTCAGGCTTATGCCTGCGTCATGGGGAGGGGGATAGCACAGCAGTGCCGGCATGAGCAGTGGTGTCACCTGAAGGCGGTGATGGACCTTCTTTGCACCTAGTTGGGTGCTTCCCTAACATGTGATGGGTATTTGCCTCGCCTTTCTTGGTCTGGGTGAGCACAATTGCAATGAGGGTAACCACCAGGCGGATGCAGGAGAATTTGGGGTAATGGTGGGATTAGGCAGCCTCAGAGGCATCCATGCATGCTGCCCCTGCAGTTTCCTGTCCATTTCCGTGGTGTTTCCATCATTTTCTGAGGTTTCCAGGTTTTCACCCAGCCTTCCCTAGGCAGAGCCTTGGTCCCCTGCAAAAATGTTCGAGTCTCCCATTGGCTTCAATGGGGTTCGTTATTCGAAATGAGCACCCGAGATCGGGAAAAGTTCGACTCGAATAACGAGCACCCGAGCATTTTAGTGCTCGCTCATCTCTAATAGGCATCCCTAAAGATAGTCCTCTTAAGAAACTTGACCCATTTGTAGATGCTGATGGACTGTTGAGAGTTGGTGGACGCATTTCAAATGCAAAGCTCAAAGTCAACGAGTGTACTCCAATCATAATCCCTCATGGTCATGTTGCTTCTCTGCTGGTCGAGTATTATCATGCACAGGGTAAGCATCAAGGACGCTTGATTACTGCAGGAGCCCTACAAGAGGCCGGATTATGGGTAATAGGAGCTAAGAGACTTATAAGTAGAGTTATTTACAAATGTATTGTATGCCGAAAACTCCGTGGAGCATGTCAATTCCAAAAAATTGCCAACCTTCCAGCGGACCGTTTGAGTACTGAACCCCCCTTTACCAATGTGGGTCTCGATTTGTTTTGGTCCCTGGTCAGTTATTGCACGACATACTAGAGGAGGACAGTCAAACAGCAGGCGCTGGACTGTCTTATTCACATGTTTGAGTGTTAGAGCTGTACATATAGAAGTTGTTGAGGCAATGGACACATCTAGCTTTATAAATGCCCTCAGACGCTTCATTTCTCTCAGAGGACATGTAAAACATATCCCCTCTGACAGAGGATCCAATTTCATTGGAGCTTGTTGTGAACTAAAGATTCCTTCAAATCTGGATGTGAACCAAGTAGAAAGATACCTTTCCGAACTAGGCTGAACATGGACCTTCAACCCACCTCACTCATCTCACATGGGAGGTATTTGGGAGCTCCTGCAGCTCTTCTCACCCAAAAATTTAATGCAACCATGACTATTCCCAAGGAGTTTACTACTAAGGACTTGTACAAATCACAGTGGAAGAGAGTTCAAATGTTAGCAGACCTTTTCTGGACCAAGTGGAGAAAACAGTACCTTTCCACATTACAGGCAAGAAACTAATGGCAAACAAGTAGGTCCAACATAGAGCCTGGAAACATTGTTCTAGTAAAAGACAACCAGTCCAAGCGGAATGAGTGGCCTTTAGGATTGGTGAGTAAAGTCTTCCCAAGTCAAGATGGAAAAGTCAGGAAGGCGGAGATCAAAATTCCCAAGCAAAATGGAAAACTGTTTCTTAAACCCGTTTCTGAACTTGTTCTATTACTCTGCAAATTTAATGCAACCATGACTATTCCCAAGGAGTTTACTACTAAGGACTTGTACAAATCACAGTGGAAGAGAGTTCAAATGTTAGCAGACCTTTTCTGGACCAAGTGGAGAAAACAGTACCTTTCCACATTACAGGCAAGAAACTAATGGCAAACAAGTAGGTCCAACATAGAGCCTGGAAACATTGTTCTAGTAAAAGACAACCAGTCCAAGCGGAATGAGTGGCCTTTAGGATTGGTGACTAAAGTCTTCCCAAGTCAAGATGGAAAAGTCAGGAAGGCGGAGATCAAAATTCCCAAGCAAAATGGAAAACTGTTTCTTAAACCCGTTTCTGAACTTGTTCTATTACTCTGCAGTTGAAATGTTTATGTGGTATCCCCTGGAAACCAGACGGGGAGTGTTATGCCTTCTCAGGAATATATCTAATTAGTTTAGCCAACAGCTCCACCTGTTGACATGTTCTTGGATTGCAGCCTCATTTATTCTTCCTCATGTTTCTATGCAGACTAACCTTTTCCTTTTTAGGCTTCCGTAGCTTCCCATCATGCCTTGTTTAGTCCGTCCCCCTTTCTCTTCAGCAGCCATCTTTCCACATGCAAGGCTGACTCACTATGTCTCTCCATTAGACAGTTAGTTTTTCTGTTGTTTTCCTCATAATAGCACAGTCGGTGAGTTACTATAATTCCCTGTATTCTCACTAATAGCTTTCTAGTTCTGATGTTTGTAGAGCTATCTCTTCTGTCTTGCAGCTGTCTCTTCTATTCACTATGCTATATAATCCATGTATCTACATAATGTGATGTACAGTACTGAGATATGCTGTATACCTTGTGCTGAATACTGTGATTTTCTTGTAGTTTTACACTGATCCTATTAATAAAAGTTGAAAAGGACCCCTCTGTGTCCAGCTCAATGAATTGATAGGAAAGAGTGTAGCTGTCCGACAACTAGTTCACACAGACGGATTGAGTCAGAACAGCCGCTACCCTCAATATATACTACAAGAAAAATTAGACTAGCAATACATGTTCACGGGTGCATATCCATAAAGCAAGCATACAGAAAAATAATAAAAATATGGCTGCACAACATTTCACAAGCAAACAATAGAACTAAGGATTGGGGCTCATTCTAAATTAAAGTGGTATTATACCTACTAGAAATGAAAATGTGTGACGGGCCCAACTACAAGGCGTCACGGTGGCTTCCGCAGATAGGTACCAAACACTAACAGACTGCCTCTCTTGGACTTATCTAAGCCTACAATATTCAGGGCGGTGTAGGAACCAGCTACATTTATACTCTGCTCAGAAGCCCCAGGGATGGGCGTTGCTTAGTCTAAAAGAGGCCGCTACCCTCAATATATACTACGAGAAAATTTAGACTAGCAATACATGTTCACGGGTGCATATTCATAAAGCAAGCATACACAAAAATAATAAAAATATGGCTGCATGGATATGCACCCGTGAACATGTATTGTAGGTACCCTTCTGCGGAAGCCACCTTGACGCCTGGTAGATGGGCCCAACACACGTTTGATCAAAAATTGCGCAAAGAGCTTCTATTTTTTCAATTTTCATTTCTAGTAGGTATAATACCACTTTAATTTAGAATGATCCCCATTCCTTAGTTCTATTGTTTGCTTGTGAAATGTTGTGCAGCCATATTGTTATTATTTTTCTGTATGCTTGCTTTATGGACATGCACCCGTGAACATGTATTGCTAGTCTAAATTTTCTTGTAGTATATATTGAGGGTAGCGGCCTCTTTTAGACTGAGCAACGCCCATCTGCCTGGGGCTTCTGAGCAGAGTATAAATGTAGCTGGTTCCTACACCGCCCTGAATATTGTAGGCTTAGATAAGTCCAAGAGAGGCAGTCTGTAAGTGTTAGGTACCCATCTGCGGAAGCCACCTTGACGTCTGGTAGATGGGCCCGACACACGTTTGATCAAAAATGTGCACAAAGAGCTTCTATTTTTTCAATTTTCATTTCTAGTAGTTATAATACCACTTTAATTTAGAATGATCCCCATTCCTTAGTTCTATTGTTTGCTTGTGAAATGTTGTGCAGCCATATTTTTATTATTTTTCTGTATGCTTGCTTTATGGATATGCACCTGTGAACATGTGTTGCTAGTTTAAATTTTCTTGTAGTGGGGCGTGGCCTAGCGTGCTATTTGAGCAGACATGTGGTGAGGAGCTCCCGCCTTCGAACTCCTGATATCTGCCTGTGAGTGATCCTGACGGCATGAACCCAACATACCAGGACCCCTTACGATACCTGCTCATAGTAGGGGTGAGTGGAGGAGCGTTTACCGCCATGGTAAAAGGTCGCAACCGCCATAAAGGAGGAGATGGAGGGTCCGGCCTAGAGTCCCAAGATGGCGTCGGAGCACATGGCGCAGACAAGGAGGCAAGGCAGAGAGAAGTGGTGGCAAGACTGGAGCGATTCGCTCACGTACCTTCTAGCCAGGAATGCATGGACACGGCTCCTGATCAAGGCACAGCACTAACTACAGGTTTGCCTGCCTGCGGCATGTGGGATGGCAGAGGATACGGGCGGACTGTCCACATGGGAGGATATGGTGGTAGAGGAGGACGAGCAGCCACCAACCACTGCTCCCACGATTGTGGACGTTTTTGCTGTGGTGAAGCAATGTAATATGGCGTTACTTACCCTTACTTCCCAGATTGGGGGTATAAAAGAGAACATCACTATCATCAGGCATGATATACAGAAAGTTGTGGAGCAAACGACTGCAGTGGAGGGTAGAGTCAGCAACTTAGAGGATAACTTTCCATCCATATAAGCTGCGTCTCAAAGGCATGCCCAGGACATAGCAGCCCTGTTTGCCAAAGCTGATGACCTGGAAAACAGGCTGTGGCGGAATAATATAAGATTGGTGGGAGTCCCTGAAAAAGTGGAGGGTAACAACTCAGATGTGTTTTTTGAAACGTGGCTCAGCCATACCTTTGGCACGGAGGTTCTATCCAAGTTATTCACTGTTGAAAGAGCACATAGAGTGCCAACAAGACCGGGCCCTCCTGGCAGGCCTCCTAGACCTGTATTAATCAGAGTTCTACATCATAAGGACAGAGATGCAATACTTCGCAAGGCAAGGGAGAAACCTGATCTGGAGATCAATGGAACCCGGGTGTCGCTATATCCGGATTACTCGGTGGAGGTCCAAAAGAAGAGAGCGTCTTTCATGGATGTGAAAAGGAGACTGCGACAATTACAAGTCCCTTATTTGATGCTTTATCCTGCTAAGCTCAGAATGGTTGCCCTAGAAACTACCACGTTTCTGGAATCTCCTAAAGAGGCCCTGAGATGGTTAGACGTCCACGAAAGGCAACTCCGGCAAGCTGTTCCAGATTGAACTGATAGGAGTGGTGAATATGCAGGATATTTTATGATGTAATATCCCTATTCATTGTGCTTCTGTTTGGAGGTCCAATGAATGGGAAGCAGTCACATGTTGGTGACTAAGTTATGGTTGACATTCTTCCAATTGTTCTGTTTTAAAAATGATTCCTGATGATTGGTTGGGTTGTGGTGTTGCTACTTGATCCTGAGTTATTGGACAGACACTTAAATATCTGTTAGTTATTTGTTAGTTTGTTGCTGGGCACGACTTACTTGCCCCTTCTCTCCACAGAGAGGAAGAGTTTACTACTGTTTTATTTTTGGGGTTAGGGAAGGGGGAGAGAATCTCCATGTGGTCGCATACAGCCCGATTGGGCTGTTGGAACCTGTTGACAGGTTTCATGAACAATGTGGTATCCTACATAAGATGATTTATGATTTTTCTATATGGGTACGATAAATATATTCACCTGGAATGTTCGGGGATTGAGGGATTTAGTTAAAAGGACGGTGGTATTTGATGTCCTGAAATCCTTGCCACCTTCTATTATAGGTCTTCAAGAGACACATATGACCAAAGACATGCTGCTGTGGCTGAGTAGACGGTGGATTGGATAGGCATATCATTCCATATACTCTTCCTATTCTAGGGGAGTAAGTGTTTTGATTCACAAAGGAATACCCTTCCATCTCTGTAAATCACATATAGATCCAGAAGACAGATTTATTAGCCTACACTGCACTTTATATAATGTGGAGTGTGTCATTGTATTTGTATATATACCGCCGCCCTTTTCTAGTTCTCTTCTTAATCATATATTGACCCTGGTGGCACCGGTGATGCATCTCCCTTTGCTAATTTTAGGGGACTTTAATAGCTTTGCAAAACACGCCTTGGATAAGTTCCCGGAAAGGAGTCCCATGCCTGCTGATCCTGGATCTTCTTTTGGGAGATTACTGGAGGAGGTGGGGCTATTAGACATCTGGAGAGCTAAACATCCTCAGACACGCTGCTACTCCTGTACCTCTGGAACATACGCTTCTCTTTCACGCATTGATTTAGCTTTGGGAAATAATGCTGTGCTTCCATGGGTACTGGAAGCTTCTTATGCGCCGAGAATGCTCTCGGACCATTCTTCCTTATCGGCCACATTGCAGGTGGGAGATGTTAGACGCAAGGAGGCACAATAGTTGGAAATTAAATCCTTTTTGGCTCAAACTGATTAATATGACTGAGATCCGGAGCCAAATTGGGGATTTTCTCCTGTCCAATCGAGGTTCTGCAGCAATTGATGTGGTATGGGACACTTTGTAAGCATTCTTGCGGGGGATCTTTATATCTCAGATATCAAAAGTCAAATCAAAAAGTAGAGTATTGGGAGAAGAACTCAGTAAAAGGTTGATAGATACTGAAGCTGCTCATATAACTAATCCATCCCCAGTTTCTCTTAAAAATTGGAAAGAGGCACAGGAAGCTCTTAATGCCCACAATATGACCCAAGCCAGTAATAGGCGATTCTTTATGAAGCAGAGATATTTTGAAGAGGAAGAGGGAGTGGGGCATCTCTTGGCGACAGTGGCAAGGGCGCAACAAGAATCATCCTTTGTGCAGGTCATGAGAGGATCCTTGGGTACCCAGGTTACCGAGACCCCGGACATTCTCATGATTTTTCCGCAATTTTATGCTGATCTGTACAAAACCAGAAGTAAGCATAATATGGCTGAAGTTACTCGATTTTTGCAAGATGTTTCTTTAAGGGAAATATCGGCTGAAGAGAGGGATAGTCTAGAGGACGCTAGAGGAAATGCAGAAGGCTATTGGAAGTATGAATAATGAGAAAGCTCCGGGGCCGGATGGACTTCCAGCAGAAGTATTTAAGTATATGGCAGATGATATCTTACCCACGCTGCTGGAAGTATTCCAGGAGTCACAGATTAAAGGTAAACTCCCTGACTCTTTTTATGAGGCTACTATAGTAGTACTTCCCAAGCCAGGGAAAGACCCCACATTGCCAGAATAGTATCGCCCTATCTCGCTGTTAACAACTGATGTCAATGTTCTGGCTAAAGTGTTAGCAAATAGATTGATGGGAGTCATAACTTCTGTGATTCATCCGGACCAATCCGGATTCATACCGGCTAAATCTACAGCGATTAATCTATGCCGGCTCTTCCTTAATATGCAGGCAGCCCCTGGTGGCCCCCTGGGCAAGGCAGTGATGTCTCTAGATGCAGCAAAAGCATTTGATAATGTCGAGTGGGGGTACCTGTGGGCCGTCCTGCAACGTATGGGATTTGGTCCTCATTTCCTATCCTGGGTTCAACTTTTGTATGCCTCTCCTGTTGCGAGGATTAGAGTAAACAGGGAATACTCTGAAAGCTTCCGACTAGAACGGGGAACTAGGCAGGGTTGTCCACTGTCAGCACTGTTGTTCGCTATAGCTATTGAGCCTTTGGCAACAATCATTCGGCAATCACCTCAAATACATGGATTTCAGTATCCAGGAGTGGAAGAAAAGGTGGCGCTATACGCTGATGACATGCTCCTGTTTCTTAGTGACATACAGACCTCGGTCCCTAAAGTAATGGAGGTTATAGAGCGATTTGGGGAATTTTCTGGATTAACTATTAATTGGACTAAGTCTGCCTTGATGTTTTTATCCCCGCAAGATGGGGGCAGGAGGGTGCCAGGTGTCCCAATACCATGTGTAGATACTTTCAAATATCTTGGTGTCTGGGTCTCCCGCAGGATAGGGGATTATCAGCAGTGTAACATTCTTCCTTTGATCGACAAAATTAGGAAAAAGGTAGATGCTTGGATCAAGCTGCCTTTGTCAGTTATGGGTCGTGCCAATCTGATAAAGATGATCCTCATGCCGCAACTGCTATATGCTCTCCATAATTCCCCGATTTGGATACCCAAATCTTTGTTCTACAGAATTGATAGTATTTTCCAGGAATTGATTTGCAAAAAGAAATCCCCAAGGATAGTGTTGTCCAAGCTGCAGTTACCTAAAGAGGAAGGTGGAATAGCTGTCCCTAACATGTGGGTATATTACTTGGCGGCCCAATTACAACACATGCAAAGGTGGGAGTTAAGGGATGTACACAGTATGCAGGATTCAAGAAGAGTGATTATACAATCACTGGTGAATGAAAGATCTTTGTTAGAGGCACTGGAGTCCCATAAATTTAGGTTGCATTCCACGGGAATGCCCACGTTACAATTAATACATGAGACATGGTGGACAATTTGTGATATGTTAGGTGTAACGGGTTGTACAGATTACACTCCCGTCTGGAGGAATTCCAAACTGTGGGAGATTTTCCAATTGGAGGGGTTTGGAGGTTGGGAAAGGAAAGGGATTACTAGAGTGCGTCAGTTATATTCGGAAGGGGTGTTCAGGTCATTCCAGCAATTCCAGACAGAGTTTAATTTGCCAATATCTACAGTTAAGACATGATGTACAGATTCAAGAGAGAGAGGGTCCACTGTCTATTACTGCAATGACTGTGGTGAAATTAGTGGTGCAGGCAAGAACATCTCGTAAGTTAATATCTATGGCCTATAGTGGTTTTCTGGATACGGAACTGCGTAATCCATTGGGAAATCTGAAAAGCAAATGGGAGAAGGATGTTGGCACGCTGTCAGATGCACAATGGGGAGATGTACTGGGGGCAGTGCCCGCAATATCCTTAGGTGTGGCACATCGCCGGTCACAGCTATTTTTGCTACACCGGGTGTATAAAACACCCTGGCTTATGTGGAAGATGGGCCTTCGATCAGATGCTGCATGCCCGCGGTATGCAGCCCCTGAGGCAGATCTCCTGCATATGTTCTGGACGTGTAAAGAGCTAGAGCACTTCTGGCGAGCTGTTTATCAGCAACTTGAGACATGCTTTACTATTAACATACCACAAACTCCTTTAGTGGGGTTCTTAGGATAGGTGGATGAGCTCTCCTGTACTATGGCGCACAAAACTGCCATTGCTAGGTTGTTATATACTGCACGTAAGGTCATTGCGAAACATTGGTTTCAACCAAATCCACCGACGGAATCAGAATGGCTTCAGATGGCTAATAATATGATTGCTTTAGAGAGTGGGATTCATATAAAAAGGGGTACGGTAAAGAAATTAGTGCAACAGTGGCAAGTATGGATGGCTGGACCGGCTAAGCAATCTGTGCGGTTGTCTAACATTTGGACGAAAATTGTACTTCAAGGTTTGGGAGGTTGAACTATGACTATGGGATGTAGTGAGGGTTTGGTATGCGACCACATGGAGACAGGGGGAGGGGGGGGAGTAGGGATCTTTAAGGGAATGGGGAGGGTTTTTTTTTGTAGAGTATTCACTTACATAAATGATTGACACTGTACATTTCAGAATGTTAATTTTTTGATTCTGTATCAAGTATATGCTTGTACGTCAAATTGCTTGCACAATGATGTATACTATGCAATGGGCTTATTTTTGTTGTTTTTTTTTGAAAAACAAGTAAAAACCTAATAAAAATGATCTGAACAAAAAAATTTTTCTTGTAGTATATATTGAGGGTAGCGGCCTCTTTTAGACTGAGAAACGTCCATCTGCCTGGGGCTTCTGAGCAGAGTATAAATATAGCTGGTTCCTACATCACCATGAATATTGTAGGCTTAGGTAAGTCCAAGAGAGGCAGTCTGTAATTGGTACCTATCTGCGGAAGCTACCTTGACGCCTTGTAGTTGGGCCCGCCACACATTTTCATTTCTAGTACGTATAATACCACTTTAATTTAGAATGAGCCCCATTCCTTAGTTCTATTGTTTGCTTGTGAAATGTTGTGCAGCCATATTTTTATTATTTTTCTGTATGCTTGCTTTATGGATATGCACCCGTGAACATGTATTGCTAGTCTAAATTTTCTTGTAGTATATATTGAGGATAGCGGCTTCTTTTAGACTGAGCAACGCCCATCTGCCTGGGGCTTCTGAGCAGAGTATAAATGTAGCTGGTTCCTACACCGCCCTGAATATTGTATGCTTAGGTAAGTCCAAGAGAGGCAGTCTGTTAGTGTTAGGTACCCATCTGCGGAAGCCACCTTCACGCCTGGTAGATGGGCCCGACACACGTTTGATCAAAAATGTGCGCAAAGAGCTTCTATTTTTTCAATTTTCATTTCTAGTAGGTATAATAACACTTTAATTTAGAATGATCCCCATTCCTTATTTCTATTGTTTGCTTGTGAAATGCAAACTAGATGGATGACAAGATAATATGTCCCTCCAAAAACCGTCCTGCTACACAAAATTATAATCACAGAAGGCAAGACTAAAATTTAACTTTTAATAATAATATAAATAATAAAAGGGTACAGTGACCCCAACACACAAACAAATTATCACCAAGATATCCTATGTAAAGGCATATAGAGAAAACACATGTATAGCCAGGAGGAAAGGAGGAGGCCACAGGATAAACCCCTAGGCTGACCCTAATGATGGGCCCTCATCAAAGCTCAGCCCGGAGTTACGACTTGATGGTAGTGGTACTCCGTCCCCGTTCCTCTCCCTGGTATTCCTATATTAGCCCTTACATTAATAACAACAGTATCCTGCGTCCCAACGCGTTTCCCCCTCTCTATTCATTGAGAATAGAAACCATTGCATCCTCAAATTGCTACATTCTATGGACTTCCTAAAGTCCACAAAGGATTCTCACCCCTGAAAGGTCGACCAATTGTCTCAGGGGTTGACTCAATCACCCAAAATGCTGGCATTTATATCGACAAAGTATTGAGGCAGTTTGTGCTATCTCTCCCGTCATACACCAGAGACACGATGGATTTTCTGCGGAAAATAGAACATCTTATCATTGATCCATCGTGTCTCTTGGTAAGTATTGATGTGGAATCTTTATATAGTTCCATTCCTCATGATTGTGGCCTGATGGCAACTGCATCATTTTTGAAATCTCGTGGTACACATTGTTTTCATCATAATGAGTTTGTATTACAGCTGCTTGAATTTGTGTTGACCCACAACTATTTCTTGTTTGACGGGAAGTTCTACCACCAGCTCAGGGGGACTGCGATGGGGAGCCCTTGTGCCCCCACGTACGCTAATCTCCTCCTGGGCTGGTGGGAGGACAACATTGTTTTCCCGTCGGATAATATGTGGTGGAATGACAGGATACAATTCTGGACACGATTTATTGATGATGTGTTTGTCATCTGGAAGGGCACCATTGATGAGCTTAAGCAGTTCATGGATGGATTGAACTCCAATGATTTGGGGTTGACTTTTACCTATGAACATGAAATTAAGTCATTGACCTTTCTTGATGTCAGGATTAACAAATGTGATGATAGACTGTCAACAACCAATTATAGAAAGGAAACGGCCACTAACAGTCTATTACACTGGCAAAGTTACCATCCCACTCCCCTGAAAAGGGGTATCCCTCGTGGACAGTATATAAGGGTAAGACGGAACTGCTCTGAACATGAAAATTTCTATCGGGAAGCTAGAGGCCTGTTTAACAGGTTTAAAGCAAGAGGTTATCCGGATCAGGTACTCAAGGAAGCATTTAAAACCGCTGAGACATGTAAAAGAGAGGAATTACTTGTTCCTAAAATTGGTACTGTTGATAAACAGGTAGTGAGGATCATCTCTACCTTCGATGTTAAAAATCAATGCATCAGACAAATCCTTAAAATATTGGCCCATCTTAATGATGGATTCGGACCTGACTGATGTATTGACCCCCTCTCCCAATATCACATATAGGAGAGGTAGAAGCATTAGGGATAGACTAGTGCACAGTCACTATACGCGACCACAACCTGTGGGTGGTTGGCTAGACCGTAAACCACTGGGGGTCTTCCGTTGTGGAAGTTGCCTGGCATGTAGTTATTTGAGAACAACCAAAGTTAATGTGTGTACAGCTACCCATGAGATATTCAAAATACGTGACTTTGTAAATTGTAGAAGTAAGGGGGTAGTGTATCTATGTCAGTGTACTTGCCCCCTTGACTATGTGGGGAAGACGGTACGTGAATTGCGTAGGAGAGTTCTGGAACACGTGAATGACGTCAAAAAACGAAAAGATACACCTGTAGCCAATCACGTTGTCCAGTGTCATGGGGGTAATCCCAACTCATTACGCTTTTCAGTTCTGGAGGTGGTTCGCCCCTCAGTAAGAGGAGGTGACTATGACCGTCGATTACTCCAAAAGGAGGTGGAGTGGATCTATCGGTTTGGATCCCAGTCACCACGAGGGTTAAATGAGAGACTGTCATTTTCTTGCTTCATCTAATTTAGCTTCCCTATTGGTATATTTGTAATGAACTATTTTTATCCTCTGCAGTGTCATTCTGTATTTTTGAATTTTTCTTTTGGTGTTGACTCACTTTAGAACCCTAGATATGACACGCGAAGTGTCTTCTAATTATCAGTAAACCATATAATTGTGGTTCCCCAGCTATATCTGTATATTGTTATATAAATATTAGAGTCCATACAAACTAATTTGGGCGATATCATAGAAGTCAGCGTTTGGATAGGGTTTTAATTGATAGTTAATTTGTGTGTCAGGCTGGAACGCAAGCTGGCCGTCTCTAGGCATCTGCGCTTCCGGTCTTGAGTGCAGTGGAACGCACAGCCGTCCCTATTTGGACGTACTTCCTGTATGAAATGAAATGGAACGCATGGTGGAACGCACCATTAGCCGGACCGGAAGTGGGAGATGACGTGTTTCCGATGGCGCGCGACATGCGGTACACAGGTGTACACACGGGGGTAAGGCGGCGATTACGATCTGGCCACTACCCCCGTCAAATTCCTCCCTATCACAGCCCACCCCTATCTATTTAAGAGGGTGGTCATTCTTACAATATTGCTGACCATAGCCATTGGGATCCATGTGTGTCAGGGATCAGGGATGTCGGGTCACGTGAGTTGTGTATTTATCGGACTCTGTATATCGGTGAACTAACCCTACTACATATTCCATTGATGTATATTTTTTATTGTGGATCCATTTGTATATCAGAATTACTGAATCTCCATGTTTTGTCCCCTGATGAACCCTCAATGAATAGAGAGGGGGAAACGCGTTGGGACGCAGGATACTGTTGTTATTAATGTAAGGGCTAATATAGGAATACCAGGGAGAGGAACGGGGACGGAGTACCACTACCATCAAGTCGTAACTCCGGGCTGAGCTTTGATGAGGGCCCATCATTAGGGTCAGCCTAGGGGTTTATCCTGTGGCCTCCTCCTTTCCTCCTGGCTATACATGTGTTTTCTCTATATGCCTTTACATAGGATATCTTGGTGATAATTTGTTTGTGTGTTGGGGGTCACTGTACCCTTTTATTATTTATATTATTATTAAAAGTTAAATTTTAGTCTTGCCTTCTGTGATTATAATTTGCTTGTGAAATGGTATGCAGCCATATTTTTATTATTTTAAAATATGCAGGGTAATGAAAGATAACATCTGTAAGTAACAACATGAAATATTAGGCATAAAGACATAGTTTTTCATCTCCACACAGTTGAAATAAAGTTTTTTTTGTTGTTGACGTCTTTAAAACCAGCATATATGTGTCTTAAATTATGCAGGGTAGTGGACAAAAATATCTGTGTTTTATTACATGACATACTAGGCTGAAATCTGTGTTGTTTCATCTCTACACAATTCAAATTTATTTTTTTTGTGTTGAAGTTTTTAAAACCAGCATACACATATCTTACAATACACAGGGTAGCAAAGGATAACATCTGTAAGTGATAACATGAAATATTAGGCATAAAACCATATTGTTTCATCTCCACACAGTTCAATATTTTTGTTTTAACATTTTGAAAAACATTAAATACGTGTCTTACAATACATACGTAGAGTAGCGGTCTGTTAATATCAGTGAATGTTAATGTGTAAAACTAGGTTGAAATCCACATTAGTGCATCTCCAATTTTTTTTCTCGGAATCTGCTTATTTTAGTGAGGAAAATAAATTGGGCACATATCTGTTAGTGGTGCCAATACTGCAGCATTTCCAAAGTAATTTGTTGGTATCAATTTCTTCAGCGTGTTTGTGGAAAGGGAAGGATATCATATTGCGCCTTCCTATTTTTAAGTTCATTTAAACCAGATTTACAACAGTTCAATAATTTGTATGACTGTGCACATCTAGGCCCAAAAATAGCAGGGATGCAGAAGGGTTCCAAACAAAAGACCCAGAGCCAGAATATGGATAGTAGCAGCACCAGCTATCCAGCTATAAGTAGTAGTAGTCATACTAGTAGGCGTTAGTTGTCCCTGGTTTTGGAAAGGTGCAACATTATGGTTAGGGTTTAGGAGAAAGAGGATGAGATTGTAGATAGGATAGCTCAGTCCTTCTCTCAGTTACTGCAGGATTATGTGGAGGTGACTTTGGAGTCTGATACGGTGAAGCGGAGCCAGGAGTCAGAGCGTTCCTCCTGCTCCTCCTCCTTGCAGCTCCAGAGAAGTCTTTCAGTGGAGTCCTCTCAGTCTTCACTTTATTATGAATTAAAAAGTAATCTAAACCCTTTTTTAAGCCATTTGTATTTGCTGTGACCAGCTCCTGCGGCAAACTATTCCAGAGATTCACAGACCTTACTGTAAAGGTGTCGCCTCTTATGACCGAATTTTTTTTTCTCCAGTTTTAGGGAGTGGCTTCTTGTTTTTTGAGGGGTTTTACCACAGAATAGTTTCCCTTTATATTTTTATGGTCTATTTATATATTTGTACAGGTTAATCATGTCCCCCCTTAGACTTCTTTTTTCAAGGCTAAACAAATTCAGTTCATTTAATCTTTGCTCATAAGATTACTAAGATCTTCCAGGCCCTTTATGAGTTTAGTTGCTCTCCTCTGTATTTTTTCCAACTCCAGGGCATCCTTTTTATGGACTGGTGCCCAGAACTGAACTGCATATTCCAGTTGAGGCCTCACCAACACTCTGTATAGTAGCAATATTACATCCCTGTCCCGCAAGTCCATACTTTTAATATAAGACAAAATTCTTTTGGCCTTAGAAACAGCTGACTGGCATTGCATGCTGTTATTTAGTCTATGATCTACTAATACACCCAGATCCTTCTCAACAAGTGACTCTCCCAATTTTACTCCCCCCTAAGACCTATGATGCATGCAGATTATTCGCCCCCAAGTGCATAACATTTATCTCTTTGTAAGCCATGTGATGTTTAATTTTATTTGCTTGTACTTGTTACCTCTAGGAATGTATTTAACAATATACTTATCCAAAGTAGATTTAAAGCACTCCCATTTAGCATTAGTGTCATTATATGATAATAGTTGCTCCCAGTCTATGTTCTGAAGTGCAGTGCTCAACCCTGTGTTTCCCACAATGTTTCAACATCCTTACAACCTTCATCCACAATTGTTTCTTTCACACTTACTTTCATATCACTCCTAGCATACAAACATACACCACCACCTTTGCGTTTATCCCTATCGTTTCTAAAGAGTGTAAAGCCTTGAGTATTTACAGCCCAATCGTGAGAAGAGTCCAGCCATGTCTCAGCCACACCAACTACATCAATATGTTTCTCCAGTACCAAGGCCTCAAGCTCTTGGTTAAGCCAAAATTGGCTGCCTCTAGCTCTGCGCAAGTATCTCCCACGTGGCAATTTTTCTCCAGTCTCCCTGAAGACAGAAACATTGCCCTGTGCAAGCTCTGCAAGAACAAAATAAGACATGAGCAGACAAACACAAATGAAAGCACCACAGCTGTATGGAGCCACATGAAACAGTATCACCCCATCCCTTGGGCAAGCAAAGGTGGCAGCAAGCTACCACAACAGGAGTTCTCCCCCTTCTCCCAATCCCCTTTAAGGCAGCTAGGTGGCATCCACAGCAGTATGGTGTCTTTCACAACGTCATCATCTCTTTCTGCCTCTCCTACTCAGACTCCTCCTCATCAGCCATCGATAACGGAATGTATGAACAGGAAACAACTGTACACGCCCAACAATCCACTGATACACAAACTAAATTCCCACCTGGCCAAGTTACTGGCAGTGCAGTCACTGCCATATCATTTAGTCGAGTCTGCTGCCTTTAGGGAGCTTATGGCATGCGCTCAACCTTGCTGGAAGATACCTAGCGGCTAGAGATGAGCATATTTTTGAAAAATTTGATTTGGCAGCTGTCAGAGTTCGTACACTCAGTGTGAATTGGGCTGTGTTAACCAGCCGACGCCTAGTCTCTTGCTAACCCTATTCACACTTATAACTCTGCTAGGCAGTCGACGCCTAGTCTCTTTGTACCTTGTTCACACTTCTACTTATCTGCTAGGCAGTCGATGCCCGGCCTCTTGTTTTGTCCTGTTCATGTTGGGTTAATTCTCAGGTGTTGATGATCGGGCTTCTGGAGCTTGGTCCATTCAGCGCACAAGGGTGGATCTCTGGTTGCATAAATACTCCTCTCTCCCTCCAGTGCATTGCCAGTGTTTGATTGTCTCTTGTGGCTCATCACCAGCGTTTACCCTTTTGCTTGATTCCTGTGTTTGACCTGTGGATTTGTATCTTGGATTTCGTCTGCTGCCTGCTAATTCGGTACCTTCTACTCTCCTGTTTTGACCCCGGCCTGTATATTGGACTAGCTCTTGGATTGTGATTTTGCCTGTTTATGCTCTCTCGTTGCCAACCTCGGACTGTTAACTACTCTTCTGTGTTACGTGTTTGTTTAGTCAGTCTGTCCTTCAACTCCCCGCTCCCTAGCCAGTACAGGGTTTTGTCGTCCAGTTGTCACCCTACGATCTAGCGTAGGGGGGCAATAGGCAGGGACAGGGGTTGTGGGAAGCTCAGGGTCTGCCATCCTTTCCAAACCCCCAGACTCCCTGACAGCAGCTTCACTGAAGTTTGCCAAGAAATTAAATTTGTTATGAATTAATTTGTCACAAATAGCTATAAACCAGGTATACTAATGCCACTCTGCCTAAATATATTCTGCCCACATAGTAGCCCAATTTCAGTGGGAAATCTTGAAAGTTAACCCTTTCCTTACCGCTGACAGTAAATTTACACCGGTAGCCGAGCATTTAAAAATGGTGACTGCTGGCACTAATGTGTATGTAATGCCGATCGTGGACTTTTAACCCTTCAGATGCCGTGGTCGTCTGGGTGTGCTCTGACTACCCCCACCGGAGATGATACACAGCATTGAAGTGGGAAAACCTTCTTCAAAGCAATCCAATTGAGGGATTCACAACAGGGATAACCATAATCCCATATGGGTCCCTCCATAAGGTCCAGGATCCCTCCCTACTATGAACCTAGTGGTATTTTGCTTTTAAAATTATTAGGGTTAAGAAAAGATGGCAGAACATGGTGGATGGATCAAACATGGCTGCTGGATTATTGTAGCAACACTGTCTCTAGTGCATGAGTGCTTGCCATATCTCTTTCTATGCTCAGCTCAAAGGACAATGGCATAGACTGCGCAGGGTTGTGACATCACAAGGGATGGTTACTTGCTGATTGGCTAGTTGCACGGCATTGTGGGTGATTACGCGTTCCCAGGATTCTTACTTCTCACTTTTTAATACTTGCAGCCACCATTTTAGGAAAACCTGATTTGTTACCATGAAGTGCAAGGAAATTAAGCATCTTTGAGAGTTTTGAGAGTTTTCCCAATTCAAAGTTTTTCACTCAACACTACTAGCTGCTAGTGATGATCGAGCACCCCGATGTCTGGGTGCTCAGGTGCTCTGGCCAAACAATAGGCGGTGCTCGAGTGCTCGGCCGAGCACCCGAGTATAATGGAAGTCAATGGGAGAAGACCAGGCACCCCCTGCTCTGCAGAGGGGAGGGTGTCTGGTTGATAGGGAAACATCAGAAAATGGTGGAAACACCACAGAAATGGTTAGGGAACAGCATGGGGAGGATGTCTGGTTCATAGGAAAAGGTCAGAATCTCGACTTCTCCTCTTTCACTCCTTTCACTCGTAAAAGTACGCTAATTAACTGAATTCGTACGCATTAGCGCACAATGCGTAGCATTAGCATACAAATTAGTACTCATTAGTGTACAATGCGTAGTATTAGTGTACAAATCAACATGGCTACGGCATTACAGTGAATGCCAGTACTCTCCCGCATGTTTATTCGCTCGTAGCAGTGAACAAACGTGCGGGGAGGAGACTCGAGCATCGCACTCGAGCACACGCGGTGTTCGGCCGAGCATACCGATGCTCGAGCGAATATAGTGCTCAGGCGAGCATGCTCGCTCAACACTACTAGCTGCCATTATTTCTCCCAAAAAGCCATCACTGTCTTGTACTCTTACATGCAGAGAACATGGTACTCTCCCGGCGATTCTCGTTGTGGGGCGAGGTTCATAACACTGTGGACACCTGGAGCAGCCCTTACGAGCAGGGACAGTACATGTCTTTAACGGCCCACTGGGTCAATGTTTTTTGCAGCAGCCATGAGGTAGCACTGCGGTAATTAGGCCAGGTGATTTTTACCACCCAAGGATTGTGTCAGCCAGGAACTTATCCGCCTCCTCCATGGACATGCTCCCCTCCCCAACAGCAGCTCCCACTCTCCTTTCTTCCTTTCACCAGTCCAACATTGCCACCCTGTGTTGGAGCTCATCGGCCTGGGCGCCAGTAGCCAACAAGCTAAAGTTGCCAAAGTACATCAAGCAGCAAATATCCCACTTGCTGACACCCTGCCGACTCCAACTGGGCAAGGTGGTCAACAACAATGGGTGCAATATCGCGTCTGCCATGTACCTGGGGGAAATAACACATGCTCCCTGCATGGCACATATCATCAACCTAGCCATGCAATGCTTTTTAAATAACTACACTGGCTTTTGCAAGGTGCTGGTAATGTCCAGGAAACTGTACTCACATTTCAGCCATTCTTACATAGAGAGGAACACTCTCCTGGACTACTATTATTACCACTACCCATAGAAAGCAAACCTACTGCCTTGTATGTTCCTTGCTATGCTGCTAATGCTGTCACTAATATTGCGGCCATGTGCCCCTATATCTGTACCCTTACCATATCCACACTGCACTGTTGCTGCTCCCAATTAAAGCGATCCTTTTTCTAGGTTCCTTCACAACGAGCCACTTTTTTTTTCTGACAATTAACACTTGTGTGTGTCATATGAGAAGACATTATGACCCTGTCAATAATTTTTGGATGCTGGGTCCCCCAAGAAGCCACTTTTTTAATTTATCTTATAACACCATGTTTGTTTAAGCACCATCTGCCACGGATAAGGGACAATTTTTGGAAGCTTTGGAATATGAAAAAGCATAACACACATATGACAGCACGTTTTAAACATGTTTGTTAAAGCTGTTAAGAGTGCGTTTACCCATAGCTATGTATGTCAGTGTCACTCAGCCATAATTTACTATACCTGTCATTGCATTTGAGAGCTTGGGGGGAAGGGAGGGAAAAAGCAGAAATTCATGAAAAATTAACAAAAAGTGATAACAAGTCCTAGGAGACTAGATGGTGTTATATACCAATTTCCAGGGTGATGGAAGCCACTTTTGATCAATCTGAACTGATTTGGGTCCAAACTGAACTTTTTGAAAAATTTGGTGAACGTGAATGGAATCTCGATCTTTAGTCCAATTAGTCCAAATCGGCTATAAAATTTTATTTGGGTACAGATTGATTTTACCTGAATCAAAAGTGCTTTAAATCTTTCTCTGAAAGCCATATCTAGTCATAACAATCCTTTAAATGGCATAGTAAAAGCAGTTATATTATTAATAAGAGACAAACACATATTGAGAAATTAAGGAATATCACAAAAGTTATGCATGCAATCATCATTTCGCTCCTGAAATGGAGGCCAGCAACCAACTGGAGAAGCGAATCAAATTTCCATCTCATATACATATAGACACACAAACAAATTTTTATTGTTATGATTTAATTTCAACCTCATTTTTATAATATGTAGTTAGTTTTTCCATTATATTTAGTAGGGATGAGCGAACTTTTGAAAAGTTCGGTCCGTTCGGATAATTTTCGTGAAGTTCGGATTCGTACGAACCGAACCTAAAACGAACCTTGCTATAACGGCTGAATAATTGCTGCAACAATAATGGGAGTCTGGTAGGGTATTGTTTCGTTTACTTGCAGTTGCTATTACAGTGAAAAAAGTGGAAAAAATCAAAGTGACCTCAACAACGGCGATGTAAAATATACGCATATCTGAGAATTTACACTAATGCGTACGCTAATGCGAACATTCCTGCACAAATAACGAACATACAGTGTAGCGTTGTCAAAGGTACGCTACTTAACTGAATATGTACGCATTAGCGTACGCATACATTGCGTCTGCGAACATTCCTACTCGAACATACAGTGTAGCGTTGTTAAAAGTACGCTACTTAACGGACTACGCACGCATTAGCATACAAATCTTTAGCGTACTATTCGTACGTACGCACGCACAGCGTAGAGGCATAGCGATGGCAAGACGAGCAGCTGCGTTTAGCTCTGATGAGCTGAAATACATGGTCCGTGTTATGGACAGGGAGAAATATGATGGCCCACACTGCCATCAACATGTCCACAAAAAGGAGGTCCTAGAGGTGGTGATCCGAGGCCTGCTACATCGGTGTAGGACTGTGCGGACCCCGGGCCAGATACAACGCCGATGGTCGGATCTCAAAATAAAGACCCCAGAGTGGCTAAAGGAGATACGGGAGGAGATAAGAAGGGGTAAGTAACAAAATATTTGAAAAGTAAAATCATGTTAATAAATTAGTGTACTGTATTGTATATATACGAGTCAGGGTTGCCAACCGTCCACAAATTTCTGGACAGTCCGTAAAAATAGGCAACTTTTTTCCTCTATCCATGAAAAAAATAGATGTGTCCGTGATTTTTTAGAGGCTGGTGATACTAGATTATTTTGGTGGTAATTATCATCATTTTACAGCTCACAGTAAATGGTGGTAATGAGTTCTGATCAGTATGTTGAGCTATAGACCTTTATTACTTTATATTTATCCTTCATTATGGTTTTCAATTTTTTCCTTAAAAATGTTGTCCGTCCGTGATTTTGGGATAAGTTGTCCAAAGTTGTCCAGAAAAAAAAATTGTGGTTGGCAACCCTGATACCAGTGCCAATAATGAAAACCGTATAGAAGGACAACGTGGGCGTGCGTGGTGCGCTGCAGAAATTTTATTTCATGCTAGGACACGCCTCTAACTCCACTCAAACAAGTGAAGGTATTCTCAGATACGTACCCCTTCCCAGTAATTTCCCTTAGGCTACTTTCACATATGTGGTGGTGTCTCAGTAGGCTGATCCGCGGTATTTGTCCTGCAAATTCCCGACGTTCTTGCTGGATAGCGGCCGGTTCTGCTCCGTCACCCATTATTGTTGATGGGGCTGGCCGTTCTCCCTTTTGTGTCAGGCAAATGCTGGATCCGGAGAGATCCGTTGGGCTGTTCCCGGCCGTAACAGTCCACCGGATCTCTCGCGCTAGTATGAAAGTACCCTTAGATATATGCCCCTTCATAGTTAGTGCTTCGTCCTCCTACACACAGACTCAAAGACGTGCTCATGCTGCATCTAATGTGTCTGGAGTGGGCGATATCAAAAATATTCCCACGATAAAGATATTAAGAAATTTATTGCAATAAATAATACCCATTTAGAAGAAAAAAACACTTGGGGCCACAAGGAGAAGACATTATACTGTATGTGGGCAGCCACAAGGAGACATTACACTGGACGTCGGGGAAGGTGAAGGGACTGCTCCCTGCTTACTGTCACCCGTCTCTGCTTCTTATGGATGCAAAGACAGCTGACCACGGGACATAGCCACCCATTCCCGGACTCAGCCGCTAAAATCCTGACAGTCCAGCCTAATCCGGAACGGTTGGGACGGGAGCTATGGTATACTAGTGCATTGTATGTGCAGTAATTATATTTGTTATGTTTGTACCTGCAGAATGGGACACACAGACATCTTTTATTCATTCATTCAACCCTCCCAAGAAATGCCCCCTCCATCAAATATGCATCCCAGATATTCTATGATCCCTTAACTTGAAATGCCCACTCCACATCATATCGCCCTCCTCTCACCCATAATATCTTCATAGTAGTATACAGTGGTATTATTAAAAATGGTCATCATAACAATTGTGTACGGATTTATGTTGCAGAGCGACGTCAACAACGTCAACGCCAGTTGGCCCCGGCAGAACCTGCAGCTTCATGTAAGTGTAAACATATTTAATTAATTTTTAATCCAGGCTATGTGGGAGTGCAGCTGCAGTGATATAAGAGCACTAGTGGTTAGGAATGGCTAATGGCTAATCCAGCCCAAAACTATTCAGAGGTATCAACATCAGCAATTACAACTGTTCATTTGAGTTGAATGAAATGCCATTATTTAATGTTTTTTTACAGCTGCTGCACCACAGGGGCCCTCTACCCCGCCTCAACCCCAGCCACAGAGGAGCCCACCTGCCCCTCTAACAGCCCCCAAGGTAGAAGGTAGGTAGACTGCCGAGACTGACCTCTCTAATCCCCCCACCAAACCACCCTCGCAGCCGGCCAATAAAACACACAACACCTTAAGTTGGGTATGGGTCGGTCACAGCTTTATTTTCTTATCTTATTCCAAAACTTCAACTTGTTGACCATAAACACCATAACCCTGAGTATTGAAGCGCTATGCCCCACAGCGTTCTGTGGGCAAGTCTGCCTTCTTCTCCATCTGAAATCGTCAACCGACCTCTGCTGTGACTTGAAATGTAAAACACTGAAACAAACCAGAAATGAATCAGAAAAAGTAAAGAAAACTATGAAATAATGGGGAAGGGAGGGTGGGAAGCTTTCAGTGAAGATGCTGGAGAAAGAGGCCGTCCCCCTATCAGGGCCATCCTTTTAACCCCTTAGCCGCTACCACCACCTCAGCCAACCAGGACGCAGGGGTGTTGGTTAAAAGAAACACCCTCTCGCTGGTAATTAGAAACAGTGTCCAGGGCCGTTTTAAGACATTGGTGGGCCCAGTGCAAAGATCAAGAGTGGGCCCCCCCAGCTCCACCCCTCTTCCGCCCCCCCGCTCCACCCCTGTCCCGCCCCACACGCTCCACCCCTGTCCCGCCCCCACACGCTCCACCCCTGCCCCGCCCCCACATGCATTTTGCCTCCTTAAAAAAATAAATAAACACCAAATTTTATTTGTTTTTACCATATTGAGGCAGCAAAAGGCCTTGGTAAGTAACCTTTTTAACCCTATGCTGCTTGTATCTAAACATAGCCCTTAGGCTATATTAGTTATTGATGCAGCATAGGGTTAAATAAGTTACCCAGCAAGGCCTTTGCTGCCTCAATATGGTAAAAACACAGCATAAGGCCTTGCTGGAAACATATAATCATATGCTGCTTAAATGATGCATGCAGAACTTTTCTGTCCGGTCTTTTTAACAGAATCTGTGACCCAAACGCAAATGTGAATGGATAGTATTAGACGTATAGCATCAGATGTCTGTTTAACACACAAATACAGAGCAAGAACCAAGATCACTACATACACACAGCACCAAACCAAACCCATAAGTCAAATACAGCACCAGAACCAAGTTCTCTACATAAATACAGCACCAGAACCAAGTTCTCTACATAAATACAGAACCAGAACCAAGGTCTCTACATAAATACAGCACCAGAACCAAGTTCTCTACTTACATACAGCACCAGAACCAAGTTCTCTACATAAATACAGAACCAGAACTAAGCTCTCTACATAAATACAGAACCAGAACCAAGTTCTCTACATAAATACATCACTAGAACCAAGTTCTCTACATAAATACATCACTAGAACCAAGTTCTCTACATAAATACAGAACCAGAACTAAGCTCTCTACATAAATACAGAACCAGAACCACGTTCTCTACATAAATACATCACCAGAACCATGTTCTGTACATAAATACATCACTAGAACCAAGTTCTCTACATAAATACAGCACCAGAACCAAGTTCTCTACATAAATACATCACCAGAACCAAGTTCACTACATAAATACAGCACCAGAACCAAGTTCTCTACATAAATACATCACCAGAACCAAGTTCTCTACATAAATACAGCACCAGAACCATCTGAGTAGTCAGGTCATCCCTCGCCATATGACCGTGTAGGGTGTGCAACTACAGCTCCCAGTATGGCCTGAACATGTGCAAAGGGATGCTGGGAGTTGTTGTTGCACAAAACAGCATGCTACCACCCATCATTAGGCTTCTTTCACACTTGAGTTCAGACGGATCCGCCCGAAAATGCATTTGTTTGCTTCCGTTCAGAACGGATCAGCATTGCCTATGTTTTGCCTATGTTTGAAAGTCCCATAGGGAACGGATCCGTTTGCTAATGTGCATTAGCAAACGGATCCGCTCCCATTCACTTGCATTGGAGCGGAGACGGATCCGCATCCATTCCGCTTGGTCAAGTGGACACCAAAACGCTTGCAGAGCGGAATGGAGACGGAACGGAGGCAAACTGATGCATTCTGAACGGATCCTTATCCATTCAGAATGCATTAGGGGAAACTGATCAGTTCAGGACCGTTTGTGAGACCCTGGAACGGATCTCACAAACGGATCCTGAAAACGCCAGTGTGAAAGTAGCCTAAGGGGTTGTTCACATATCAGTTTTTTGATCAGTTATTTCCATCAGTTATTGTGAGCCAAAACCAGGAGTGGACACTAAACAGAGATCAGGTGTAATGAAAAGATCTGCACCTGTTTGGTGTTTTTGACCCGCACCTGGTTTTGGCTCACAATAACTGATGGCAATAACTGATCAAATAACTGATGTGTGAACAAGCCCTTAGCTGTAGATCATCCAGGTGACTACAACACTCATCATACACAGTCAGTAGCAGAATAATCATTTCCATTTAGTTACTTACAGGTGACGTCTTCTCCTGAGTTCTTCCCCATCTGGCTCAGACCACCATGATGACTTCTTCCGTCCACAATTCAGCTCTGCAGATTTTGCCGAGAAGATCTCTTTATCTTCACACTTTACCAACACATCCTGCAGACTGACACAGACTCATCTCAGTGCCACATACTGTGCCCTGAATATAACAGCAGCATTAGTGCTACACACAGATACGGTGTGTATTAGATGTAGTGTGTACTGATGTGTGAGGTATAATAGATGCAGTGTGTACAGATATATAGTATATACAGCAGTGTACTGACATGGGAGGTGTGATGTATACTGCTTTGTATACTATATACCTGTACACACTGCATGTGTTATACCTCATATATCAGTACACTGCTGTATATACTATATACCTGTACACACTACATCTA
>ONZH01011791.1:0-27966 GCA_900303285.1 Rhinella marina | reverse complement strand
AGCGACGTATCTTCCTCCACCGTCTCTTGTGACAAGCGCAAAGCATCCGACTTCATGCTGAGCAGTGAGTTTTTCAACAGGCAAAGCAGCGGGATGGTGAGGCTGATAATGGCGGCATCGCCGCTGACCATCTGTGTTGACTCCTCAAAGTTGCTCAACACCTGGCAGATATCAGACATCCACGTCCACTCCTCATTGTAGACTTGAGGAATCTGAGAGACCTGACTACCAGTTCTGGTGGAAGATGACATCTGGCAGTCTACAATCGCTCTGCGCTGCTGGTAAACTCTGGATAACATGTTTAATGTGGAATTCCTTCTCGTGGGCACGTCACACAACAGTCGGTGAGCGGGCAGTTGTAGGCGGCGCTGCGCTGCCCTGAGAGTGGCAGCATCTGTGCTCGACTTGCGGAAATGCGCACAGATGCGGCGCACCTTGGTGAGCAAATCAGACAGATTGGGGTATGTCTTGAGGAACCGCTGAACTATGAGATTGAACACGTGGGCCAGGCATGGCACATGTGTCAGTCTGCCGAGTTGCAGAGCCGCCACCAGGTTACGCCCGTTGTCACACACAACCATGCCTTGCTTTGAGGTTCAGCGGTGCCAGCCACACAACGGTCTGCGCCGTGATGCCCTGTGACAGCTCTTGGGCAGTGTGCCTTTTGTCACCTAAGCTCAGCAGTTTGAGCACAGCCTGCTGGCGCTTACCCAGGGCACTGCTGCTGCGCCTAGAGCTACCGACTGAAGGCGCCGTGCCCACGGATGGTAATTCGGTGGAGGAGGAGGGGCCGGAGGAGGAGGAGGCATAGTACATCCAAGAGACCGTGACCGAGGTAGGCCCCGCAATCCTCGGTGTGGGCAGTACATGAGCGGCCCCAGGGTCATTCTCGGTCCCAGCCTCCACCAAGTTAACCCAATGTGCCGTCAGTGAGATATAGTGTCCCTGCCCGGCAGCACTTGTCCACGTGTCCGTGGTTAGGTGGACCTTCTCAGAAACAGCGTTGGTCAGGGCACGGATGATGTTCTGTGACACGTGCTGGTGTAGGGCTGGGACGGCACATCGGGAAAAATAGTGGCGGCTGGGGACCGAATACCGAGGGGCAGCCACCGCCATGAGATTTCGAAAGGCCTCGGTCTCTACCAGCCTATAGGGCAGCATCTCCAGGCTAAGCAATTTGGAGATGTGGACGTTGAGGGCTTGGGCATGTGGGTGGGTGGAACTGTATTTCCTCTTGCACTCCAGCGTTTGCTGTAAAGACAGCTGAGCTCTGCGCTGGGACATGTTGGTGGACACTGTGGAGGATCGTGGAGGCGAAGGTGTGGTTTTCCGGCGGGAGGCGCTCGTGCCGGGGTCCTGGGCAGGGGGTTGACTAGCAGAGGCAGCGAGTGACACAGGGGAAGGAGCAGTGGTGTGACCCGCAGGAGGTGGTGAACGGCCTTGGTTCCGTTGAGTGGGGTGTTTAGCACTCATATGCCTGCTCATGCTGGTGGTGGTTAGGCTAGTAGTGGTGGCACCCCTGCTGATCCTGGTGTGGCACAGGTTGCACACCACAGTCCGTCGGTCATCCTCACTTTCTTTAAAGAACCTCCAGACTTGCGAACATCTAGGCCTCGCCACGGGAGCTTCACTACGTGAAACAGTTGCTGCTGATGCACCAGCTCTGGCCCTGCTTCTCCCTCTGGCCACACCACTGCCTCTTCCAACCTGTTCTGGTGCAGCACTCGCCTCCGCCTCAGAAGCACTGTCTTCACTCGGCATATCAACCCAGCTTGGGTCAGTCACCTCGTCATCCTCCGATTCCTCAGTCTGCTCCCCCCTTGGAAATCCTCCCCTTACAACAACTTCACCACTGTCTGACAACCGTGTCTCCTCATTGTCCGACACCTCTTTACAAACTTCTTCCACTAACTCAACATTGTCATCATCATCATCACCCACAGACTGCGACAGTTGGAAAACTTGGGCATCGGAAACGAGGTCAGCAGCAACCTGAGAAGTGGTTTGTGACTCTGGGAAGGGTCCAGAAAACAGTTCCTAAGAGTATGCCGGATCGCATTCCAAATTTTCCTGGGAGGGGGCAGACTGGGGGATAGGAGGTTGAGGTGGAGGAGCCAGAGGAGTGCTCCCTTGGGTAACGTGGGTGGACTGCGTGGAAGACTGACTGGTGGACAAATTACTTGAAGCATTGTCCGCAATCCACTAGATCAGCTGTTCGCACTGTTGTGGTTTCAACAGTCCTCTACCACGTGTCACTGTAAGTTGAGACATGAAGCTAGGGAGTGTAGCTCTGCGGCTTTCCACAGCTCCCTCATCAGCAGGTACTGTCTCACCCTGCCCAGGACCACGGCCTCTGCCCCCTGCAGTAATTTAATACCCACGCCCTCGTCCTCGACCCTTAGCCCTGGTGTTCAACATTTTCTGTATATAAGTGTATGATATAAAAAAAAAAAAATAAATAAATAAATAAACGGGCCTGGTGTACTGAAACCCACAAACTTGTTCAGTCTGGTTTAATTAGGTGACGTACAGAAAGTGTCACCTGGAAAGAATATACGGATTGGAGAGAGTGTGCTGAACTGTGACACACAGAAAGGTTACACGCAGCTGTGTGAAATGGATTTGTATCACTGAGCTAAAACAACAAAAAAAATAATTATTTTTTTTTTATTTATTTTTTTTTAGTTTTGTTTTTTTTTGGAACGTGACGTGCAGAAACTATGGTAGAGCTGACTGACACCCTACTGACGGTGGCTATTTAGACTGCGACCCAGACAAATGTCGCACAGAGATTTTTAGGATCAATCTATATACGTGACAGGTAGCAAATGACTTGGTTGTATTCTGTGACGTACAGAAAGTGTCACCTGGACAGAATATATGGATTGGAGAGAGTGTGCTGAACTGTGACACACAGAAAGGTTACACGCAGCTGTGTGAAATGGATTTGTATCACTGAGCTAAAACAACAAAAAAAATAATTATTTTTTTTTTATTTATTTTTTTTTAGTTTTGTTTTTTTTTGGAACGTGACGTGCAGAAACTATGGTAGAGCTGACTGACACCCTACTGACGGTGGCTATTTAGACTGCGACCCAGACAAATGTCGCACAGAGAGTTTTCTGGATCAAGCTGTATACTTGACAGGTAGCAAATTACTTGGTTCTATTCTGTGACGTACAGAAAGTGTCACCTGGACAGAAAATAGTGAGTGTACTGAACTGTGACACACAGAAGTCACAGTGGTTCCACACTGCTGTGTGCAATGGATTTGTATCACTGAGATATAACATAAAAAAGGGCGGTTATATATGGTGATAGCTGCACTACTAGTGCCAGCCAGCCAAGCCAGGAGACAAAAAAAAATGTCTTCTAGCCCTTAGAAGGGCTGTTGGCTTCTTTGTGGGTGATTCCTGCCTAACAGAGAACTAAATGCAGGCCCTAACACTCTCCCTGAAACGCAGCAGCTCTATCCCTAATGACATCCAGACGGCATCTGAGCCGAGCACCGCGGCCAGTCACTAGTATATTCCAGGGTCACCTGATCAGGCCAGCCAACCCCTGCTATCGACATGTAAGGGCCCCACGTGATGCTGGGTGTACCGTAGAGTCTCCTGGCTTGTGATTGGCTGTGTTTATAGGCGCCAAAAAAGCACGATGCGGAAGTTGCCATTTCCTCGAGCATGGCGAGATACTCGTCCGAGCAGCAAGCACTTACGAGTACCCTAATACTTGAACGAGCACCAAGCTCGGACGAGTATGCTCGCTCATCTCTAGTAATTACCGATTTACAGTAAATAAAATAGTGTATATTAGATGGCTAGATAAAGACAAAACAGGGAGAAAGGATGAGTAACATAAAGGAGGGGAAAGAGCATTGACATACAGTGCCTTGCGAAAGTATTCGGCCCCCTGGAACTTTTCAACCTTTTGCCACATTCCAGGCTTCAAACAAAAGGATATAACATTTAAAATTTTTATTGAAGTATCAACAACAAATGGGTCACAATTGTGAAGTGCAACAAAATTTATTGGATCATTTTAACTTTTTTTGTAATAATAAAACTGAAAAGTTGGGCGTGCAAAATTATTCGGCCCATTTACTTTCAGTTCAGAAAACTCACTCCAGATGTTCATTGAGGATCTCTGAATGATACAATGTTGTCCTAAATGACTGATGAAGATAAATAGAATCCACCTGTGTGTAATCAAGTCTCCGTATAAATGCACCTGCTCTGTGATAGTCTCAGGGTTCTGCATCATGAAGACCAAGGAACACACCAGGCAGGTCCGTGATACTGTTGTGGAGAAGTTTAAAGCCGGATTTGGATACCAAAAGATTTCCCAAGCTTTAAACATCCCAAGGAGCACTGTGCAAGCGATCATATTGAAATGGAAGGAGTATCAGACCACTGCAAATCAACCAAGACCTGGCCGTCCCTCTAAACTTTCATCTCAAATAAGGAGAAGACTGATCAGAGATGCAGCCAAGAGGCACATGATCACTCTGGATGAACTGCAGACATCTACAGCTAAGGTGGGAGAGTCTGTCCATAGGACAACAATCAGTCGAACACTTCACAAATCTGACCTTTATGGAAGAGTGGCAAGAAAGCCATTTCTCAAAGATATCCATAAAATGTCTCATTTACAGTTTGCCACAAGTCACCTGGGAGACACACCAAACATGTGGAAGAAGGTGCTCTGGTCAGATGAAACCAAAATCCAACTTTTTGGAAACAATGCAAAACGATAGGTTTGGCATAAAAGCAACACAGCTCATCACCCTGAACACACCATCCCCACTGTCAAACATGGTGGTGGCAGCATCATGGCTTGGGCCTGCTTTTCATCAGCAGGGACAGGGAAGATGGTTAAAATTGATGGGAAGATGGATGGAGCCAAATACAGGACCATTCTGGATGAAAACCTGTTGGAGTCTGCAAAAGACCTGAGACTAGGACGGAGATTTATCTTCCAACAAGACAATGATCCCAAACATAAAACAAAATCTACAATGGAATGGTTCAAAAATAAACGTATCCAGGTCTTAGAATGAAAGTCAAAGTCCAGACCTGAATCCAATTGAGAATATGTGGAAAGAGCTGAAAACTGCTGTTCACAAATGCTCTCCATCCAACCTCAAAGAGCTCGAGTTTTGCAAGGAAGAATGGGCAAGAATTTCAGTCTCTAGATGTGCAAAACTGATAGAGACATACCCCAAGTGACTTGCAGCTGTAATCGCAGTAAAAGATGGCGCAACAAAGTATTAATGCAAGGGGGCCGAATAATTTTGCACGTCCCACTTTTCCGTTTTATTATTACAAAAAAAGTTTCACTTGACAATTGTGACCCACTTGTTGATTATTCACCAAAAAACAACTGTGTCAAAGTCATTTTTCAGTAGACATCTGTCAGGTTTTCTGACTAATTCTTTGGCCTTGTAGATAAAAGGCTATTAGTTTAAAGTCTGTTTTAGGGATGGTTGAGCTGTGGCCTTAACAGTACAGGCACTTCAGACTCATCCTGTTCGTGACGCTAATGCGTACATATTCAGTTAAGTAGCGTACCTTTGACAACGCTACACTGTATGTTCGTTACTTGAGTAGGAATGTTCGCAGACGCAGTGTATGCGTACGCTAATGCGTACATATTCAGTTAAGTAGCGTACAATTGACAACGCTACACTGTATGTTCGTTACTTGAGTAGGAATGTTCGCAGACACAGTGTATGCGTATGCTAATGCGTACATATTCAGTTAAGTAGCGCACCTTTGACAACGTTACACTGTATGTTCATTATTTGTGCGGGAATGTTCGCATTAGCGTACGCATTAGTGTAAATTCTCTAATATGCGTATATTTTGCGTCGCCATTGTTTAAGTCACTTGGATTTTTTCCATTTTTTCATTGTAATAGCAACTGCAAGTAAACAAAACTATACCCTATCTGACTCCTATTATTGTAGAAGCAATTATTCAGCCGTTATAGCAAGGTTCGTTTTAGGTTCGGTTCGTACGAATCCGAAATTCAAGAAAGTTCGCCAAAGCGAAGCGAACCGAACTTTTTAAAAGTTCGCTCATCCCTACTTTCTACCCTTCCCTATTTGGATCCTGCATTTATATAGGAAGGGACTGTCAACCAGTTTCAAGCCGCTGCTTAGAACAGATTGTGCAAATAGGTACACAATCTGTTCCCTACCATTTTTATGTGGTAAACTAGCCCAGTGATAAAACAAAAATAGAGGGTGGTTGTTTAAGATACACACTCAGATTGGGTTACCGTCGCTAATTGGATACCACAGTGGTCAGTATTGGGGCCTATTCTCTTCAATATACAGCATATTTGAAGTCTTTAGACCTTTTCACTTTCATGTTGTGGCTTTGCGTTAAAATAAAAAAAATCATTTTTTTCCTATCATTCTGCATTCAGTACCCATTAGTGACCAAGTAAAAACAGAATGCTAGAAATAATTGCTATTTTATAGAAATGTTAGCTGAGATATGATTTCTAGCTAAAAATGAGTAAAACACAATCATAAACCAAAATTGTCTCCGAACATAGCCTTTAAAGTTGCTGCAAGGCCATTAACAATGAAGACCGACTATATAGTGCATATCTATAGCCAGAGTACTTGCTATGGAGCCCACATTGGGTGCAGTGGCTTTTTGTCATAATGTGGGTTTTCTGATATATAATATATAATGGATATATAATGGTGCTATTATACATACCTTTACCTATTGTGACTTATGCTGTTGTTTCAATTTTCTTACACTAGGTGGTAGGGCCCCATGGTAAAATAAGATGGGGGCCCCATCTATGAATTATAGGTATACTCCTCCTGTATACAGTCTATGTACATTATGTATTTAATTTTGTATTTCTTTAACCCTAGAATGCGTATTGGGGGCCTTTTAGGCCCCCATGCTTACTTTTTTGTTATTATCTGCAAAATTACTTAAGTTAGAATTTTGAAACTCCAGGTAATCCTCAAGAATGTCGTTGTTGGTAATATCCAGTTGTTCATATATTTTTTTTCATAGGCATTTTGGTGTAACAATGCTTTTTTGGTGAAAAACACATCTGTACGGATTGGGGGCCTTTTAGGCCCCCATGTATTTTTTTATTATGTTCTCAGTAGTGTTTGTACCTCAAGTTACTTTATTTGTACTCAGTAATGCTGGTGGAGGGGCCAGGGTGTGGATAATGCCATATGAGGATGTCATGTGATTTTTGGAGGGAGAGATAAAGTCATGACATCATCTCAGGTCCTTCTGAACACAGTAATAAGCTGTGAAGAGAGTAATGAGGACAGTATACACTGTGAGCTAATTGTTAAGGACCTGAGATAAGATACGATGTTGAGAGCAAGTTTCTGTTATAATTAAAATTTTGTTTACTAATCATATTTTATTTAGCAGTTTTAAAATAAACTTGTAAAAGTTATATAAGTGTGTTTTCCATATGATTTGCATGGGGGCCTAAAAGGCCCCCAATACGTTAATATGAAGATTTCTGATGTCACGCATTCTAGGGTTAAGTAGATGCATAATAAGTATGTAGACGAGAAATAACAGTAGTACTAATATTGTCTAAGGGCAAATTTAGACCAGGCAGTCTAAAACCACACCAGATTTATCAAAGTATCAAAGCTGTTGCTGGATGCTAAATCGGCCGAACCTCATGATTGTCTAATCTGTTATGTCCACCTATTGAATGACCTACAGAAAACCCTTAATTTTATTTTAAATGTGCCACTGCTCTAGCTCCATCCCTACAGATGCCACTGTTCTAGTACCCATGGGGACTGGAGCAAATTGCATCCCTTGATCACATGTCACTTAATCACTGGCCTTAATGATTATGTGTGCATGAATGTCACATGACTGCTGAGGCAAGTGATTGACAGGACTGGTCATGTGAATGATGAATGTGACATCATTCCTGCAGAACCAGCAGATCAGAGCAGTGGTAATGGAGGATCATGGCATTTAAATGTTAAATATGGTTATTTGTTAATATATATATATATATATATATATATATATATATATATTGTAAGGGATCGTACACACTCAGGGGGTCACATCACACAATTTCTTCATAAATGCGAGGTTTTCCAGGTCCAACTCTATTTTATTGGTACCAGCACTCAAGACAAAACAAATCATAAACCAAAATACCTGCCCGGCTAGGCTCTGGCTAGACATAGGTTTCCCTATCTCACCTTTAATAAGACGCTGTTCACAAGCAGCTTTTGTTGCGGCTTCCCTCAGCCGTCTGGGTCAGCCGCTTCCGGGCCGTGACCTCCACACAAATTCAGAGTCTCGGGAGAGAACCGGCTATACGTAGCCTGTGGTCCCCTTCAGCCCACCTGGCTGAGACCACACCAAGCCTCACTGGCTTCACCCTCTCTCAGGGTCAGTGCCTCTCCCCAGACTGACACACTGGAGGATTACTTATCCCTCCCAGATTACACCAGCTGGCCTCACCTGGGATCCCCTCAGACCAGAGAAAAGACATACCCTGGAATTGGGTGGGTTGGAAAGGTCCCACTGCCGACCTACCTTCCCAACCCAAATAAAATCCAGCCCAGCTATTACTATCAAAATAGCTCCAGCAACTAAGTTTGCTGTAGCCAGCACCGTCTACCTGGATTTTATTCATCTCACCCAGTTGAGGAACCTGAGTGAGATACACACCCCTTCCAGCTTTCCAGTACACATCACCACAATATATATGTTGTTTACTACATTTAATAATTAAAATTATTAAAAACTAGCAGAAGGACACGGCTTCGCCCGGGTATATTTCATGCATTTCATTTAATGTTTGTGTGTGTCATTAAAAGATATCGACAGTGACCTCCACAGCAGCCTGCCCCTTAACAGTAACATCCACAGTGCCCTCCCCTTTAAATGTGACCTCCACAGCAGCTAGGGTGGCCACTATCTTCAACCCAGAAAACCGGACCTCACCGGCCATCCGCCAACCGTGAAGCCAAGCCACGATAAGGGTCATGTGACCCAGCTTCTATTGGCTAATGCATTTTTTTGAGAATATCTCAGGAACAGTACGTCTTGGAGAGCTGAGACCCATTCTAAAACCTTCCCGGACACCTGATGTACCTATGTGCCAAATTTCGTGATTGCAACTGCGACGGTGCGGATTCCTTTAGCGGACATACACACATACACTCAGCTTTATATATTAGATAATATTCCTTATTTGTAATATGTGCACCTTTTACACACTTTTTTATCCTTATATAATAATGATTGTATTGCATGAGCAATGAATTTCTTCTGAAAATACCACAATTTCTAATTTACTAATTTCTAATTTACGTTCAATTTCTAATTTACTAATATGGAACTGAAAAAAGCTATGTGCAAATATCTAGTAATTAATATAATTTGTTACTGTTGACCTTATTAGCTCAAAATTGGAGCACCCTCGCTTCTTGGAATCTCAAGTTGTCTTTTTTATGCATCCAGTTTATGCATAAAAGATTATACAACTAGGTGACATCTTCATATAAGATTTACATTTTAAAAACAACATACTGAGCTCCAAACTTTACAAATTCATTAAAAGACAACTCGTCAGCCAATGGCTCATTTCTCCTACCACTCACAGTGAGTTTGACAGAATAGAAATGGGTCACATTTTTTATTTTATTTTTAAATAAATATGCAGCTGAACACCTAAAAATCCTGTTTCTGAAAACAGAGGGATTACATATGAAATGCTGATTGTTCATAGTGCATTTTCCAGACATGTTAAATCCATGAGGATTCAAATTACAAAATAATAAAGCATTCTGCATGTGATTATGTAAATTGCAAATGCCTATGCAACGTTTCCTGTGTATTTCACTGGTTGCAGTTGAACCAAAATAGCTCTTTTAGCAGGTGAAATGATGCATATTATCTTTCCGACCTGCCTAAGGAATCCTGAATATTTTACTTATTTATAAATGGAACTTCTCAATAAACTGAATGATAAACTACTCTAAATTATTGATGGTTAATTGAATATTATTATGCACATTATGCATTTGTTTTATTCACATGTACCCACCTTTTAATTAGCTTGAATTTGGTTAAAAGGGTTGTGAAAAAAAAGAAGAAAAAGATGGATGCTTTCTTACTAAAAGAGCTCCGCACCTGTCCATAGGTTGCATATGGTATTGCAGCTGAGCTCCATTTAAATTAATAAAACTGAATTACCATACCATGCTCAGTGACATCACCCTCCCAATGATGTCGTTGACTTCCTGCATCCAAATCTGATACAGGAACAGAATCCTACTCAACCTGTGTGTTACAATACATACTGTAGACATCAGCGTCACACTATGTACTGCACATGTCCTGTGAGGCTCCAGTTCTGCTCTCCAGTGTCCCTATACTTAGAAACATAGAAGACGGACAGCAGAAATGAATAGAGATGAGCGAGTAGTGAAATATTCGAAAGTTCGAAATTCGATTCGAATAGAACGCGAAATTCGACTGTTAGACCAAATATCGAATCCCATTAAAGTCTATGGGAAAAAAATGCTCGCCACTTGGAAATCTCAATTCGACCACTTGGAGGTCACCAAGTCCACCCTGAAACCTCAGAAAAGGATGCCAACACTGCTGGAATGCAACTGGGACAGCAGGGGAAGCATGTCTGGGTGCATATAACGCGCCCAAGTCGCACTATTACGCCACTATCACAGCCTCTCAACAATACACTCCAAAGACAATCTAACCTCTCTGTAAAGTGAGACCATACAAGGAAACCTTCTTTCCTCTACATTGCCATGGACCCCAAGCCAAACTAGACAAAAAAGAAGATAAAATTCTGCACCCCTTAAAATCACGTTGCCTTTGACAACCACAGATGGCATAAGCAAAGGGAAAAGCAAATAGACCCCACCCCTAATTGTCATTGTGTGTGTGAGATGTGGTCAGACATGTCTTCTTTAAAATGTAAAAACAACTCAAACACATGCAGAAGCCTTAAAATGCCCAAATTGTTGGCGCTTGAGATGTCAGTCACCCGACCTGGCCCAGTGTCATGTCTAGCAGGTAAAGCAGTGGGGATGTTGAGGGATGCGTAGGACCGCAAAAGGCAGGAAGAGGCCGTGGGCTGGCCAGAGGCTCATGGAAAATTTTGTGGAGGCCCAAGAGGTGAGACGTCTTAAAAATTGTGTGGAGGCTAAAGAGGTGAGACCTCTTAAACATTTTGTAGAGCCCCAAGAGGTGAGACCTCTTAAAAATTATGTGGAGGCCCAAGAGGTGAGACCTCTTAAAAATTATGTGGAGGCCCAAGAGGTGAGACCTCTTAAAAATTATGTGGAGGCCCAAGAGGTGAGACGTCTTAAAAATTGTGTGGAGGCTAAAGAGGTGAGACCTCTTAAAAATTATGTGGAGGCCCAAGAGGTGAGACCTCTTAAAAATTATGTGGAGGCCCAAGAGGTGACACCTCTTAAAGATTTTGTGGAGGCCCAAGAGGTGACACCTCTTAAAAATTATGTGGAGGCCCAAGAGGTGAGACCTCTTAAAGATTTTGTGGAGGCCCAAGAGGTGACACCTCTTAAAAATTATGTGGAGGCCCAAGAGGTGAGACCTCTTAAAGATTTTGTGGAGGCCCAAGAGGTGACACCTCTTAAAAATTATGTGCAGGCCCAAGAGGTGACACCTCTTAAAAATTATGTGGAGGCCCAAGAGGTGAGACGTGTTAAAAATTTTGTGGAGGCCCAAGAGGTGAGACCTGTTAAAAATTTTGTGGAGGCCCAAGAGGTGAGACCTGTTAAAAATTTTGTGGAGGCCCAAGAGGTGAGACCTGTTAAAAATTATGTGGAGGCCCAAGAGGTGACACCTCTTAAAAATTATGTGGAGGCCCAAGAGGTGAGACCTGTTAAACATTTTGTGCAGGCCCAAGAGGTGAGACCTCTTAAAAATTATGTGGACGCCCAAGAGGTGAGACGTGTTAAAAATTATGTGGAGGCCCAAGAGGTGAGACCTCTTAAAAATTATGTGGCAGGCCCAAGAGGTGACACCTCTTAAACATTTTGTGCAGGCCCAAGAGGTGAGACCTCTTAAAAATTATGTGGAGGCCCAAGAGGTGTGACCTGTTAAACATTTTGTGGAACCCAAGAGGTGAGACGTATTAAAAATTATGTGGAGGCCCAAGAGGTGAGACCTCTTAAAAATTATGTGGAGGCCCAAGAGGTGAGACCTCTTAAAAATTTTGTGGAGGCCCAAGAGGTGAGACCTCTTAAAAATTTTGTGGAGGCCCAAGAGGTGAGACGTGTTAAAAATTATGTGGAGGCCCAAGAGGTGAGACCGGTTAAAAATTATGTGGAGGCCCAAGAGGTGAGACCTGTTAAACATTTTGTGGAGGCCCAAGAGGTGAGACGTATTAAAAATTATGTGGAGGCCCAAGAGGTGAGACCGGTTAAAAATTATGTGGAGGCCCAAGAGGTGACACCTCTTAAACATTTTGTGGAGGCCCAAGAGGTGAGACCTGTTAAACATTTTGTGCAGGACCAAGAGGTGAGACCTCTTAAAAATTATGTGGAGGCCCAAGAGGTGAGACCTCTTAAACATTTTGTGCAGGCCCAAGAGGTGAGACCGGTTAAAAATTATGTGGAGGCCCAAGAGGTGAGACCTGTTAAAAATTACGAGGAGGCCCAAGAGGTGAGACCTCTTAAACATTTTGTGGAGGCCCAAGAGGTGAGCCATAAACATATAAATTTTTCTTATTTACGGAGCAATTCTACGGCGGTTAAGGAGGAGGAGGAGGTGGAGGAGGAAATGGCACTTCATACAGATGGCACTTCACTTTTGGCTGCTTTCCACGGTTGGAGAAGCAAAGTCCGGGTCAATCCACTTGCTGTTCATTTTGATTAGCGTCAGCCTGTCCGCACTGTCGGTTGACAGGCGGCTGCGCTTATCGGTTATAATGCCCCCGGCTGCGCTGAACACCCTTTCTGATAGCACGCTGGCGGCAGGGCAGGCAAGCACCTCCAAGGCGTACAGGGACAGTTCCAGCCACGTGTCCAACTTGGAGACCCAGTAAGTGTAGGACGCCGAGGGATCGGGGAGGACAGGGTTACGGTCTGCCAGGTACTCCCGCAACATCCGCCGATACTTGTCCCTCCTGCTGATAGCGGGCCCCGCAGTGATGGAAGTTGCACGAGGGGGTGCCATGAACGTGTCCCACACCTTGGAGAGTGTTCCCCTGGTGGCTAAGGGCCTGATGGATGTTGTGGGACTCTGGAAGACCCTCTCCTCTCTGCCGCCAGCGATGGTGGGTGGGAAAATCTCCATCATGTTCTGCACGAGTTCCCTCTGGTATTCCAGCAATCGATTTGTCCTCTCCTCTACCGGAATAAAAGAGGAGACGTTATCTTTATACCGGGGGTCCAGGAGTGCGAAGACCCAGTACAGTTTGTTCTCCACTATCCGGACAACACGTGTATCCCGGGAAAAGCAGCCCAGCATGAAGTCAGCCATGTGTGCCAGACTCTGAATAGGCATGACCTCACTGCCCCCACCAGAAGGATCACTTGCCATTTCCTCCTCTTCCTCTTCCGCCTCCTCTCCGCCCCATCCGCGCTGAACCAATGGGACGCACACAGCCTGATTGCTACCCTCGCGCCAGCATCCTCCTCCTCTTCCACAGCCACCTCCACGTCGTCCTCCTCCTCCTCATCCTCATCCTCCTCCTGCAACTGCCACCGTGAAGCAGACAAAAGTGTGGTCTGACTGTGTAGCTCCGTTGCGTCTCCTCCTACCCCCGTCTCCTCTGCGTGCAATGCGTTCTCCCTTATTGCGATGAGGGATTCTTTAAGGACGCCTAGGAGCGGGATGGTTACGCTCACTATAGCGTCCTCGCTGCTGACCTTCTTGGTGGACTCCTCAAAGATACGCAGTACATCGCATATGTCTGCCATCCATGGCCACTCGTGGTTGGCAAACTGAGGGAGCTGAGTTGGAGGCACGCGTGGATTCATAATCTGGTACTCCATCAATGCTCTCTGCTGCTCACACACCCTGGCCAACATGGAATAGGTGGAATTCCAGCGAGTCGGCAGGTCGCACAACAGCCGATGTTCAGGCAAATGGAGGCGTTGCTGGAGTTTTTTTAAGCTAGCAGCAGCTACAGTTGACTTCCGAAAGTGAGCGCACAAGCGCCGCACTTTCACCAGTAGCTCTGCCAGGTTGGGGTAAGTCTTTAGAAATTTTTGGACTACCAGATTAAAAACGTGGGCCAGGCATGGTACGTGATTGAGTTCGGCAAGCTCCAGAGCCGCCACCAGGTTACGGCCGTTATCGCACACGACCATGCCTGGTCCTAGCTGCAGCGGCGACAGCCACATCTCCGTCTGCTGCAATATGGCGTCCCTCACCTCTGGGGCGCTGTGCTTCCTGTCGCCCAAGCTGATGAGCTTAAGCACCGCCTGCTGACGTCTCCCCGCGCCAGTGCTGCAACGCTTCCAGCTAGCGGCTGAGGGAGATGTTAAGGCACAGGAGGAGGAGGAGGGGGGGTGTATCAGAACCCATGCTGGCAATCTTGGGCGGGGGTGGTAGGTAGGCCGTCTCTGTTTGCGACCCCGTCCCCGCTTCCACTACATTCACCCAGTGTGCCGTCAAAGAGATGTAGCGTCCCTGGCCGCAAGCGCTTGTCCACGAGTCGGTGGTCAAGTGGACCTTTGCGCTGACTGCGTACCTCAGGGCCCGCCTGATGTTACGCGACACGTGCTGGTGCAGGGCGAGGACGGCACTCCGGGAAAAGTAGTGGCGGCTGGGGACGGAATAGCGAGGTGCGGCAGCCGCCATCAGGTCGCGGAAGGCCTGCGTCTCCACAAGCCTAAACGGCAACATCTCCAGGGCCAGCAGTTTGGAGATGTGGCAGTTTAAGGCTTGGGCTTGGGGGTGACTCGAGGCGTACTTCCGCCTGCGGTCGAACGCCTGCGAGATGGACAGTTGTTGGGACAAGGAGTGTGAGGGTGCAGGCAAAGAGGCGGGGGAAGGGGAGGCTGAAGGAGAAGGCCCCAAAGTAGCCGAGGCAGATGTGGAGGTGTCCTGGCTGGAGGTCTGGACCGCAGTGGCAGCACACAACACAGGGGAAGAGGCAGTGGCAGCAGGACCGGGCGCAGTTTGTATTGCATTTGCTCTCTCCCACTCAGCCCAGTGCTTGACTTCCAAGTGACGCCGCATGCCTGAGGTGGTCAGATTGCTCTTCTCAGAGCCCCTACTCAGTTTTGAGTGGCAGAGTGTGCAAACCGCGCTCAGTTTGTCATCCGCACAAACATTAAAAAATCTCCACACCACAGAAGTACGAGGCCTCGATGGGGGAGCTTCGCGCGACTGCCCGCTGCCGGGAACAGCTTCGGCCGTGCTGGCTGTGGCCTCACTACTTTGTCTGGACATCCCTCTGCCTGTGGACATCCCTCTGCCTGTGGACATCCCTCTGCCTCTGGACATCCCTCTGCCTCTTGCTGCCTTTTTCGGTGCTGCGCAGACCACCACCTCTCCACTGCTTTCCCCGCTGGACATCACCCCTGGCCAAGTGGGGTCGGTCATTTCATCATCCACCACCTCCTCTTCCTCACTCTGCTCCTCCTCCTGCCCACTGGACATTCCAACAGCCTCCCTTGATGGCAACTGCGTCTCATCATCATCATCGCTCATGATAACAGATGCTGGTTCAGGGTCCACATCAGCAGGAGATGGCGAAAACTCAAGGGTTTGGGCATCACTACAAACAAATTCCTCTCCTAGCTCCTGGGATTCTTCCGGCACATCTGAAAAAGGACCCGAAAAGAGCTCCTGGGAGGGGTCAAGGGTGGGATGACTCTGTTGGCCAGGTGTGGAGGAAGGAGGGTCAGAGTGAGACTGTGTGGATGACTGGCTGGTGGACAACTGTGTGGAAGCGCTATCGGCTATCCATTGCACCACCTGTTCAACCTGCTCAGGCCTCAACAGCGGTGTAACCCGCCCACTGCTTAACTGTCCCATAAAGGCAGGGATTCTGGATGAGCGGGAACCAGGCTGACCCTCACCAGCACGCATTGTATCCCCACTGGCTTCAACAAGGCCCCCAACAGCATTTCCGCGCCCCCGTCCTCGTCCACGTCCTATTCCGCTAGCCCCCCGCCGCATTTTTTTTTTTTTTTTTTTTACAATATTTTGCCTTCACAGCCGTGAAATTAGGTTGCAAGAGAACGCACAGTACAGTTGCCAATTATAATGCCTATATATTGTATTTTTCAAGGTACACAGCCGTGTACTAAGTGATCAGACGGTGTGTATGAACACCAGGTATGAGAAATTACTTTGCAAGAGAACGCACAGTACAGTTGCCAATTGAAAGGCCTATATATAGTATTTTTCAAGGTACACAGCCGTGTACTAAGTGATCAGACGGTGTGTATGAACACCAGGTATGAGAAATTACTTTGCAAGAGAACGCACAGTACAGTTGCCAATTGAAAGGCCTATATATTGTATTTTTCAAGGTACACAGCCGTGTACTAAGTGATCAGACGGTGTGTATGAACACCAGGTATGAGAAATTACTTTGCAAGAGAACGCACAGTACAGTTGCCAATTGAAAGGCCTATATATTGTATTTTTCAAGGTACACAGCCGTGTACTAAGTGATCAGACGGTGTGTATGAACACCAGGTATGAGAAATTACTTTGCAAGAGAACGCACAGTACAGTTGCCAATTGAAAGGCCTATATATTGTATTTTTCAAGATACACAGCCGTGTACTAAGTGATCAGATGGTGTGTATGAACACCAGGTATAAGAAATTACTTTGCAAGAGAACGCACAGTACAGTTGCCAATTATAATGCCTATATATAGTATTTTTCAAGGTACACAGCCGTGTACTAAGTGATCAGACGGTGTGTATGAACACCAGGTATGAAAAATTACTTTGCAAGAGAACGCACAGTACAGTTGCCAATTGAAAGGCCTATATATTGTATTTTTCAAGGTTCACAGCCGTGTACTAAGTGATCAGACGGTGTGTATGAACACCAGGTATGAGAAATTACTTTGCAAGAGAACGCACAGTACAATTGCCAATTATAATGCCTATATATTGTATTTTTCAAGGTACACAGCCGTGTACTAAGTGATCAGATGGTGTGTATGAACACCAGGTATGAGAAATTACTTTGCAAGAGAACGCACAGTACAGTTTCCAATTATAATGCCTATATATAGTATTTTTCAAGGTACACAGCCGTGTACTAAGTGATCAGACGGTGTGTATGAACACCAGGTATGAGAAATTACTTTGCAAGAGAACGCACAGTACAGTTGCCAATTATAATGCCTATATATTGTATTTTTCAAGGTACACAGCCGTGTACTAAGTGATCAGACGGTGTGTATGAACACCAGGTATGAGAAATTACTTTGCAAGAGAACGCACAGTACAGTTGCCAATTGAAAGGCCTATATATTGTATTTTTCAAGGTACACAGCCGTGTACTAAGTGATCAGACGGTGTGTATGAACACCAGGTATGAGAAATTACTTTGCAAGAGAACGCACAGTACAGTTGCCAATTGAAAGGCCTATATATTGTATTTTTCAAGGTACACAGCCGTGTACTAAGTGATCAGACGGTGTGTATGAACACCAGGTATGAGAAATTACTTTGCAAGAGAACGCACAGTACAGTTGCCAATTGAAAGGCCTATATATTGTATTTTTCAAGGTACACAGCCGTGTACTAAGTGATCAGACGGTGTGTATGAACACCAGGTATGAGAAATTACTTTGCAAGAGAACGTACAGTTGCCAATTATAATGCCTATATATAGTATTTTTCAAGGTACACAGCCGTGTACTAAGTGATCAGACGGTGTGTATGAACACCAGGTATGAGAAATTACTTTGCAAGAGAACGCACAGTACAGTTGCCAATTATAATGCCTATATATTGTATTTTTCAAGGTACACAGCCGTGTACTAAGTGATCAGACGGTGTGTATGAACACCAGGTATGAGAAATTACTTTGCAAGAGAACGCACAGTACAGTTGCCAATTGAAAGGCCTATATATTGTATTTTTCAAGGTACACAGCCGTGTACTAAGTGATCAGACGGTGTGTATGAACACCAGGTATGAGAAATTACTTTGCAAGAGAACGCACAGTACAGTTGCCAATTATAAGGCCTATATATTTTATATTTCAAGGTACACAGCAGTAGTGCCAAATATAGTTTGGTATGTAGCAGAGCACCTAATACACCACTAATGCCTCTCTCTGTCCCTACTCCAGCAGCTATCCCTGAATACAGCAGACGTTCTCTGCAGAGTGTATATTGTAGTAAAGCTATCACTGCACTATAGTAGCCCTGATAAGGGCTTTTAATCACGCTCCTGCCTGTCCAACAGCTAAAACCTATCTCTCCCTTCTTCAGCCTCTGTCCCTGACTAAGTTCACGCAGCATATGCGTACGAGCAGGAAGAGCTGAGTTTTTAATATTCGAGGTCACATGGTTTTTCCAGCCAATGCATGTAGACGCCGTTTTCGCGCTGCCAGCGTGCTCAGCGTGCCTGTCATACCCCCCCTGCATGGTGATTGGTGGAAAAAGAGCGCCAGGGAAGGTGGGAGGGGAAACGAATTCTAAGTGCGCCATCGCCGTTATACTCGAAAGAAATCGAGCACGCCGAATATCGTAGTATTCGATCGAATACCAGCTCGATCGAACACTACTCGCTCATCTCTAGAAATGAACTATATGGTCCATCTAGTTATATTATTTCTTATTTACGGTATCTTAGGCTGGACATGTGTTTATCCTCAGTATGTTTAATTTCACTTACTTACTCACTTACAAACAACTTGGTGTGTTGTTTTGAATTTCTATATTGGATTCCTGTTTTCTGACCCAGCTTAATCTACTATCGTGGATTTACCCTTCCATAAACCTAATGGGTTCGCCTTAAACTGCTTGGAGTTCCCTTTTGCCTGTCATTATGCCGATTTATAGTTTCTTTCTCAGTGGTGGTGATGCACAATCTAGTACTTTTGATTTTCAATGATCACATCCAATAACTGCACATATTGAAGTTTACAAGTGTGGACTGCAGCTATGCTGGCTGAAATACTATACAGTATCTCTAATGCAGGGGTGCACGGCCCACGGGCCGCATGTGGCCCTAAGAGCCAAGGTTTGCGGCCCCCATCCTCCTGGACAGAAACACAGCTGATCGTGCAAACAGCTGTGTTTCTGCCCGCAGTGCCGCATGATGGAGCATTAGATCTCCTGCCCCTGCACTGTAGCAGGAGCTGGACAGGTCCCAGAGAGCAGGGAAGACGAGGAGAAGGCAGCAGCAGTGTATCAGTGCTTCTGCCTTCTCCTCAGATAGTTGAGCAGTGCACTGTGCAGGATGGACTTGGGGGCAGAGTAGCGCAGATCTGCAGGGTCCAGAGACCCTGATCAGCTCTGCCTATGTTCAATGCCCCCACAGCAGGCCGGTTTCCCTTATAACTGGGGCTACTTAGGATGCCCCAGTTACAGTGGAAATAGTGCAAAAAAAGTCTGTGGCCCCAAAGGTCTTTCAGTTATCTCTTGCCGACAAATTATAAGGAAAATATATATTAAAAAATAAGTTAAAGTATTTAAAAAATTGAAAATTAATGTAATTAAGCTGAGATTGACAAAGTATAAACTTCTAGTGGAGCTTCGTCAATGATCACACAATTAAGATGGTGACCCTTTATTTTGGATTGTGCAGCAGGATATATGTTGAGGCAGGGTCACATTAATACTGGACATACTGAAGGCTGGACATGATAGCTAATGCTCCTCACCATGACACCTGGTGTAGGTCTTGTGTGTCTACCCAATATGCATGATGGCAGCATCTCTTCTCTAGCCCTCCCGCAAACTCTGATGCGGCCATCATAGGTACCAGGTCAGAACCTGCTTTTATCACTGGAAAGTGCTGGAAAGTGCATACTGCCATCATGTAGATGCAACATGAGGATAGCCATCTTTTGCCTTTAATCATTTCATTTGAATTCTTAATTGTAAGAATTATAACTTTTTGTAAAAGTTATATTTTATATTTCTAACAGGGACACTCATTGTCATATTGAATTGAATGGTCTAAGTACAAGTGACACCAAATGAATAGGGTCGGTGTATATTGAATTTTATATCTGGATATAAGACCGGAAACCAAACATTTCCATGACCTTTGTGCTAATTCCCCATCCACTTACACCTAATGATGGAAAATCCAAAGGGGTTTTCAGAAAAACTACATACTATTTGTAGCATTTTAGTGATGTTTAAAATAACATTTTTTTACAGTCAGATGGTACTTTACTTTCAGAATATTTAGGTGTGTAACATTTAATGTTTTTTTGGGTCAGTGGTGGTTTTTTAAATTCATCATGCTCTGAGTATATATTTTCTATGTTTTTGTGATAAAATAATACGTTTATATCATTAACTTTTCTACTTACTTTTAAGTCCCCTTAGAATAATACATTTACTTCCTACAATTTTTTGATATATGGCAGCTTTCCTATTAATGTGATACAGTATGCACAGCCATTTGTTAGTGTCTACACCATAAATAATGACATACATGAATAGCATCTTGTACTAACTACTGTATATCATACCCTTGCATGTCATAATAAATTAAAGGCATTTTCCCATATCAGAAAAAGGGAGCAAATTGCTAGGATATGCCCCATTATCTGATAGTTGTGGGTTCCAGAGTTGGGACCTGCAGCTATCTCATATACACACCCGGCAAAGTAAGGGAGGGCGCACCACGCATGCATGGCCACCCTCCATTCATTTCTATAGGGCCGTCGTAAATAGTCGTAAATGCACTGGCTCTGCTATTTCTGTCTGCCCCATAGAAATGAATGGAAATGGTAGCCGTGCAAGCATGATGTGCTTCTATTAATTTCTATGGGGATTCCGAAAATAGCCAAGCATACCGCTATTTTTGACGGGCCAATATGAATGCTTCGTGCTGGCCGAACCTCTGGCCACGACATTGCCGGCTTCATTTAGATGGTGTACAAGTAAACACTGAAGGATATTGATGATGTATCATGACTAGTGTTGAGCGAACATGTTCGGCCGAATACACTATTCGGCCGAACATGGCGGTGCTCGGGACCTCGGGACCACCATGCTCGAGTCACCTCCCCGCACGCTAATTAGCCAATTAGCGTGCGGGGAGGAATGGCATTCAGTGTAATGCCAGTAGCCATCTTAGCTACCGGCATTACACTGATTGGCTGGCCGGGTCACATGTCATGACATGTGACCCGGCCAGTGTTAGACAGGGAGAGCTGCAGCATGCAGGGACAGACAGTGTAGAGAGAAAAGCATGCTAGGCAGGGATAGAAATCGCTAAACAAAGACCCAAAAGCCTTTTAAGGGCTATTATATCTGGCACAAAACAATATTTTATTATTTTGTGGGTGTTTAAAGGTGGTGAAAATAGCACTAGGTGGCCTGCCATTAATGCCACATGTGCTGCTGCATGCTGTATGATACTCTCTGTATACTATATACCTGACATACTTTGCTATAATTTCTGCTGTTAAGCCCGCAGTACTTCTTTTGCGTCTTGCTGTATAACATTTGCGCAAGGAGGGACTTGTGTAGGGATAGAATTTCTATAGGCAGGGTTAGTATCATTATTCAAAAGACACAAAAGTCCATTGTTAAATCCTTCTGCATTTTTTTTTGGTGGCAAAAAGAACCCAAGTGTGCCCTGTCAGTAACGCTAGGTGTACAGTGTATTACAACCGTTCAAAAGTCTATGTAGCTGACATCCGTTGTTACATTTAATACCGATAATTTAGGCCGCAGTTCCTCATTTGCGTCTGCAGTTTAATTTGCCCAAGGATGGAATTAAACTATAGGGATAGGATTTGGGTAGGTAGAAAGATTGTTTCTGTTCCAAAAAGACCAAAGTCCATTGTGAAATACGCCTGCTTTTTTTTTTTTTTTTTTGGGTGGCAAAAAAAACCCAAGTGTGCCCTGTCAGTAACGCTAGGTGCACAGCGTATTACAACTGTTCAAAAGTCTATGTAGCTGACATCCGTTGTTACATTTAATACTGATAATTTAAGCCGCAGTTCCTCATTTGCGACTGCTCTATAACGTTTACGCATTCAGAATATTGGACATTCATTTAAATTTTTCTGATCACACAGTCTGAAGACAATGACGGTGGGGATCGGCAACTAGCGTCTCACGAGGTGGATGATGATGATGAGACACAGTTGCCAATAAGTCAAGGGAAATTAGTGTATCAAGAGGTTGTGGATGAGGATGAGACGCAGTTAAGTCAGGTTCTTCTTAGTTCACCAAGTCAGAAGGAGGAGCAGAGTGAGGATATGGAAGAGAAGGTGGTGGACGATGAAATAGCTGACCCAACCTGGGAAGGTGGCAAGCCGAGCGAGTACAGCAGTACAGAGGGGGAGGGATCCGCAGCACTGCAAAAGGCTAGAAAAGGCAGTGGGGTGGTAAAAGGGAGGAGGCAGGCCATGCCAACCAGGCCCGCAACTATTCCCCGGAGCAGCCCCTTGCGGCCAGCTCCCTTGCCAAGGGTTAGGTGTTCCGCAGTCTGGTGTTTTTTTTGAGGAAAGTGCTGACGATAAACGGTTTGTAATTTGTACCCTGTGCCGTACCAAAATGAGCAGGGGCGTAAACACCAGCAACCTGACCACCACCAGCATGATCCACCACATGGCAGCAAAGCACCCTAAAAGGTGGGCCAAACGCCTTGGTCCATGATCTGTGTCTGCAGGTCACACCACTGCCTCCTATTCCCCTCTGTTACATGCTGTTCAAGACGCAGGCCCAGATGCCTCCTGCCCTGCACCTGGACCTTCGCAGGAAACATCAGCCAGCACGTCCACTTCAATGTCCCAGTGCAGCATTCAAATGTCCTTACCTCAGGCATTTGAACGCAAGCGCAAATACCCTGCCACCCACCCACAGGCCATAACTCTAAACGCGCAACATTCCAAGTTGCTGGCCCTGGAAATGTTGCCGTTTAGGCTGGTGGACACCGAGGCCTTTCGCAGCCTGATGGCGGTGGCTGTCCCTTGTTACACAGTCCCCAGCTGCCACTGTTTTTCCCGGTGTGCCGTCCCTGACTTACACCAGCATGTGTCCAGAAACATAACCCGTGCCCTGACCAACGCAGTTACTGGCAAAGTCCATTTAACAACTGGCACATGGACAAGCGTTTGTGGCCAGGGACGATACATTTCCCTGACGGCACACTGGGTGAACTTTGTGGAGGCTGGGAGTGAGTCGAACCCTGGGATGGCACAGGTGCTACCCACACCGAGGATTGCAGGCCCTACTTCCATCCGGATTTCCGCTGCCACCTACTGTAGCGTCTGCAACCCCTCCTACTTTTCCTCCACCTCCTCCTCCACTTCTTCCCATGCAGAATTGCCATCTTGCAGCACCACTCAGACTTCTGGCAGTAGCTGGAAGCAGTTTAGCACAGCAGTTGGTAAGTGGCAACAGGCCGTGCTGAAAATTATTTGCCTAGGTGACAAACAGCACACCGCCGCAGAGCTGTGGCATGGCATAAGGGAACAGGCTGAGCTGTGGCTCTTTCCAGTCAACCTACAGCCAGGCATGGTTATATCCGATAACAGCCGCAACTTGGTAGCGGCTTTGGAGCTGGCCAACCTCCCACACATACCATGCCTTCCCCATGTATTCAACTTAGTGGTTCAGTGGTTTCTAAAAACCTACCCCAATTTGCCTCAGCTACTGGTGAAGGTGCGTGGCCTGTGTGCCCAATTCCGCAAGTCACCGACAGTTTCAGCCGGCCGGGCAATGCTGCAGCAGCGCTGAGCACGCGACGGAATTCCACCTTCCACATGTTGAGAAGGCTTTTTTGAGCAGCAGAGAGTAGTAGTAGAATACCAGCTTCAAAACGGTCGGCGCCTTTCCAGTCAGCTTCCGCTCTTCACAAGCGACGAGTGGGTATTGATGTCTGACCTCTGTGAGGTGTTACGCAACTTTGATGAATCTACACAGATGGTGAGCGGCGATAATGCAATTATCAGCATAACCATCCCACTTCTGTGTCTACTAAAAAGCTTGCTGCTCACAATAAAGGCTGATGCTCTGCGTGTGGAAGAGGTGGAAATGGGGGAAGACACTACACAGGGTGATAGCCAGACCACCCTTGATTCGTCTTCTCAGCGCTAATTGGAGGAGGAGGAGCAGGAGACGGTTGCCACCGCTACACAGGGTGGCCATACCACATTTACACCATCTCTTTGGCGTGGATGGGCTGAAGAGGAGGAAGAGGACGAGGAGGATATTGAGAGTCATGCTCCTGGTGGGGAGAGCGAAGCCTTGTCTGTTGGGACTCTGGCACACATGGCTGAATTCATGCTATGCTGCCTTTCCCGTGACCCTCGCGTTATACGCATATTAGGCAACACCGATTACTGGTTGTTCACCCTTCTTGACCACCGCTACAAAGAGAACTTCCAATCTCTCATTCCTGTGGTGGAGAGGATAAGTAAAATGTTGCAATACCAGAAGGCCCTTGTTTAAAAATTGCTCCACAAATTTCCATCTGACAACGCTGGCGGCAGAGTACGTAGTTCCTTGACCACCCGTGGAGGGGAGACGAAGGGAACACACAGCAGTTCCAACAAAGGCAGGGTGACACTCTCCAAGGCCTGGGACAGTTTTATGAAACCCCGCCAGCACCCTCACCCTATTGAGCGGCCTAGTGTGACAAGGAGGGAAACGTTTTGGAAGATGGTAAAGGAGTACATAGCTGACCGTGTCAACGTCCTCAGCGATCCCTCTGTGCCTTATAATTATTTGGTGTCTAAGCTGGACACGTGGCACGAACTGGCGCTCTACGCCTTGGAGGTGCTGGCCTGCCCTGCCGCAAGCGTTTTGTCTGAGCGGCGTATTTAGTGCCGCTGGGGGCATAATTACTGATAAGCGCATCCGCCTGTCAACTGACAATGCTGACAGGTTGACGCTTATCAAAATGAAAAAGGCCTGGATTGCCCCTGACTTCTCTACTCCACCAGAGGAAAGCGGCTTAACATGAAGGAACCTTAAATCTGGCTTTTAGGGTGTATTGAATACACTGTATTATCTTGTACTCCTTCCTCTTCTCGTCCTCTTTCTCCATAATATGAAACTGCTTATTAGGCTGCCCTCGAAGTCCACCAGCTGGACCTGCACCCTAATTTTTTAGCCGGTCAGCTCACCAGCTGGGCCTGCAACCTAATTTTTTAGCCGGTCAGCTCACCAGCTGAGCCTGCACCATAATTTTTTAGCCAGGCAGCTCACCAGCAGGGCCTTCACCATAATTTTTTAGCTATTCAGCTCACCAGCTGGGCCTGCACCATAATTTTAAGCCGGTCAGCTCACCAGCTTGGCCTGCACCATCATTTTTTTGCCTGTCAGCTCTCCAGCATGCCCTCAACTTTAATGTTTTACACGCTCAGCTCTGCTACATGTCACTTATAATGTATCAGATGTACAGCTAAGCAACATGTCACCCTTAAATTTTTTGTTAAGGTCAGCTCGGCAGCAGCGTGTCAACCTTAAATTTGGGACAATTTGATGGGCAGCAGCGTGTCATCCTTAAATTTGGGTCCGTTTTTAATGGCAGCAGTGTGTCAACCTTAAATTTGGGACAGTTTGATGAGCAGCAGCGTGTCACCCGTAAAATTGTTTTTTAACGTCATCTCGGAAGCAGCGTGTCAACCGTAAATTTGGGACAGTTTAATGGGCAGCAGCGTGTCAACCTTAAAGGGGTTCTCCGAGATATATATATTGATGATCTATCCTCAGGATAGGTCATCAATATCAGATCGGCAGGGGTCCGACACCCGGCACCCCCGCCGATCAGCTGTTTGAAGAGGAGGCGCGCGCCATATCAGCACTGCCTCCTCTTCAGTGTTTACATGCTGGCCGACTCGGGGGTAGTGGTGAGTAGGTGTAATTACACCTCACTGCCCCATTCATTTCTATGGGAAGAATCGCTCCCATACAAGTCTATGGAAGCGATTCTATTCATAGAAATGAATGGGGCAGTGAGGTGTAATTACACATACTCACCACTACCCCCGAGTCGGCCAGCATGTAAACACTGAAGAGGAGGCAGCGCTGATACTGCGCGCGCCTCCTCTTCAAACAGCTGATCGGCGGGGGTGCCGGGTGTCGGACCCCTGCCGATCTGATATTGATGACCTATCCTGAGGATAGGTCATCAATATATATATCTCGGAGAACCCCTTTAAAGTTGACACGCTGCGTGTCAACCTTAAATTTGGGACAATTTGATGGGCAGCAGCTTGTCAACCTTAAATTTGGGTCAGTTTGATGGGCAGCAGCATATCAACCTTAAATTTGGGTCAGTTTGATGGGAAGCAGCGTGTCACCCGTAAATTGTTTTTTAACGTCAGCTCGGCAGCAGCGTGTGAACCTTAAATTTGGGACAGCTTGATAGGCAGCAGCGTGTCATCCTTAAATTTGGGTCCGTTTTTAATGGCAGCAGTGTGTCAACCTTAAATTTGGGACAGTTTGATGAGAAGCAGCGTGTCAACCTTAAATTTGGGACAGTTTGATGAGAAGCAGCATGTCACCCGTAAATTGTTTTTTAACGTCAGCTCGGCAGCGTGTCAACCTTAAATTTGGGACAGTTTGATGGGCAGCAGCGTGTCAACCTTAAATTTGGGTCAGTTTGATGGGCAGCAGCGTCTCAACCTTAAATTTGGGACAGTTTGATGAGCAGCAGCGTGTCACCCGTAAAATTGTTTTTTAACGTCATCTCGGAAGCAGCGTGTCAACCATAAATTTGGGACAGTTTAATGGGCAGCAGCGTGTCAACCTTAAAGGGGTTCTCCGAGATATATATATTGATGATCTATCCTCAGGATAGGTCATCAATATCAGATCGGCAGGGGTCCGACATCCGGCACCCCCGCCGATCAGCTGTTTGAAGAGGAGGCGCGCGCCATATCAGCGCTGCCTCCTCTTCAGTGTTTACATGCTGGCCGACTCGGGGGTAGTGGTGAGTAGGTGTAATTACACCTCACTGCCCCATTCATTTCTATGGGAAGAATCGCTCCCATACAAGTCTATGGAAGCGATTCTATTCATAGAAATGAATGGGGCAGTGAGGTGTAATTACACATACTCACCACTACCCCCGAGTCGGCCAGCATGTAAACACTGAAGAGGAGGCAGCGCTGATACTGCGCGCGCCTCCTCTTCAAACAGCTGATCAGCGGGGGTGCCGGGTGTCGGACCCCTGCCGATCTGATATTGATGACCTATCCTGAGGATAGGTCATCAATATTTATAACTCTGAGCAGAGGCGTAGCTAGAGGTTCAGCACAGGGGGGGCAAAACATACTTGAGTGGGCCCCCCACTTAGTGTCTTCCCAAACGCACGTTTCCAACTTCACAGGCACATACTACTAGTTGTGGTTATAATATTGTATTAGAAAGATGACTATATAAACTGATAGATCATCTATGCTGTTAAGTACAGTACAATAGACTTTCTACATACCCTAGTCTAAATACTCTACCACATAATGCAGAAAAATATAGGAGTAATAGGAGTAAAAAACAAGGGGACTCCTATGTTAAAGGAAACCTGTCCCCAGTTTTTACATCACTAAACTAACAGTCCCCTGCCCCCATCAGACCTCAGATCAGCGTATTGTGCCCCATCAGACCTCAGATCAGCGTATTGCGCCCCATCAGACCTCAGAGCAGCAGAATGTGCCCCATCAGACCTCAGATCAGCAGAATGTGCCCCTATCAGACCTCACATCAGCATACTGTGCCCCCATCAGACTTCAGATCAGCGTATTGTGCTCCATCAGACCCCAGATCAGAGTATTGTGCCCCCATCAGACCTCACATCAGC
>ONZH01011790.1:0-47936 GCA_900303285.1 Rhinella marina | reverse complement strand
CCTTTTGCTGCGATTACAGCTGCAAGTTGCTTGGGGTATGTCTCTATCAGTTTTGCACATCTAGAGACTGAAATTCTTGCCCATTCTTCCTTGCAAAACAGCTTGAGCTCTTTGAGGTTGGATGGAGAGCGTTTGTGAACAGCAGTTTTCAGCTCTTTCCACATATTCTCAATTGGATTCAGGTCTGGACTTTGACTTGGCCATTCTAAGACCTGGATACATTTGTTTTTGAACCATTCCATTGTAAATTTTGCTTTATGTTTGGGATCATTTTCTTGTTGGAAGATAAATCTCCGTCCTAGTCTCAGGTCTTTTGCAGACTCCAACAGGTTTTCATCCAGAATGGTCCTGTATTTGGCTCTCTCCATCTTCCCATCAATTTTAACCATCTTCCCTGTCCCTGCTGATGAAAAGCAGGCCCAAACCATGATGCTGCCACCACCATGTTTGACAGTGGGGACGGTGTGTTCAGGGTGATGAGCTGTGTTGCTTTTATGCCAAACATATCGTTTTGCATTGTTTCCAAAAAGTTAGATTTTGGTTTCATCTGACCATAGCATAGCACCTTCTTCCACATGTTTGGTGTGTCTCCCAGGTGGCTTGTGGCAAACTGTAAACAAGACTTTTTATGGATATCGTTGAGAAATGGCTTTCTTCTTGCCACTCTTCCATAAAGGCCAAATTTGTGAAGTGCTCGACTGATTGTTGTCCTATGGACAGACTCTCCCACCTCAGTTGTACAGTCATGGCCAAAAGTTTTGAGAATGACACAAATATTATATTTTCACATGATCTGCTGCCCTCTGGTTTTTATGTGTGTTTGTCAGATGTTTTTATCACATACAGAAATATAATTGCAATCATATTATGAGTAACAAAAGCTTATATTGACAGTTAGAATGAGTTAATGCAGCAAGTCAATATTTGCAGTGTTGACCCTTCTTCTTCAGGACCTCTGCAATTCTCCCTGGCATGCTCTCAATCAACTTCTGGACCAAATCCGTACTGATAGCAGTCCATTCTTGCACAATCAATGCTTGCATTTTGTCAGAATTTGTAGGTTTTTGTTTGTCCACCCGTCTCTTGATGATTGACCACAAGTTCTCAATGGGATTAAGATCTGGGGAGTTTCCAGGCCATGGACCCAAAATCTCTATGTTTTGTTCCCTGAGCCATTTAGTTATCACCTTTGCTTTATGGCAAGGTGCTCCATCATGCTGGAAAAGGCATTGTTGAACGCCAAACTGCTCTTGGACAGTTGGGAGAAGTTGCTCTCGGAGGACATTCTGGTACCATTCTTTATTCATGGCTGTGTTTTTAGGCAAGACTGTGAGAGAGCCGATTCCCTTGGCTGAGAAGCAACCCCACACATGAATGGTTTCAGGATGCTTTACAGTTGGCATGAGACAAGACTGATGGTAGCGCTCACCTCGTCTTCTCCGAATAAGCTGTTTTCCAGATGTCCCAAATACCGTATTTTTCGCCCTATAAGACGCACCGGCCCATAAGACGCACCTAGGTTTTAGTGTAGGAAAATAAGAAAAAAATATTTTTCATCAGATCCTCTTATCAGACTGCCCATAAATTTAAGGACATCACATCAGACCCCCATATCAGCCCCCTGTGCCCCCATACCATCTCACTGTGCTCCCACCAGACCTCAGATCAGCAGAATGTGCCCCCATCAGACCTCAGATCAGCAGAATGTGCCCCCATCAGACCTCAGATCAGCAGAATGTGCCCCCATCAGACCTCAGATCAGCAGAATGTGCCCCGATCATACCTCAAATCAGCAGAATGTGCCCCCATCAGACCTCAAATCAGCAGAATGTGCCCCCATCATACCTCAAATCAGCAGAATGTGCCCCCATCAGACCTCAGAGAACAGTATGTGCCCCCATCAGACCTCACATCAGCAGAATGTGCCCCCATCAGACCTCAGATCAGCAGAATGTGCCCCCATCAGACCTCAGATCAGCAGAATGTGCCCCCATCATACCTCAAATCAGCAGAATGTGCCCCCATCATACCTCAAATCAGCAGAATGTGCCCCCATCATACCTCAAATCAGCAGAATGTGCCCCCATCAGACCTCAGAGCAACAGTATGTGCCCCCATCAGACCTCACATCAGCAGAATGTGCCCCCATCAGACCTCAGATCAGCAGAATGTGCCCCCATCAGACCTCAGATCAGCAGAATGTGCCCCCATCAGACCTTTTGTGCCCCTTCACGCCTCAGATCAGCGTCTTGTGCCCCTATCAGACCTCAGATCAGCCCACCCAGCCACTTAAAGACCATACTTACCTGTTCTGCGCTGCCGCTGCCGTCCGGTCCCACGCTCCGCGCTCCTCTCTCTTCCCTGCCGGCACGCACTATGCGCTGCAGAACAGGTAAGTATGGTCTTTAAGTGGCTGGGTGGGCTGATCTGAGGTCTGATGGGGGTCCCTACGTACAAGTGAGCGCTTCCTTATGGAAGCGCTCACTTGTATTCGCCCTATAAGACGCACCGCATTTTTCCCCCTACTTTTGGGGGAAAAAAAGTGCGTCTTATAGGGCGAAAAATACGGTAATCGAAAAGGGGATTCATCAGAGAAAATGACTTTCCCCCAGTCCTCAGCAGTCCACTCCCTGTACCTTTTGCAGAATATCAGTCTGTCCCTGATGTTTTTTCTGGAGAGAAATGGCTTCTTTGCTGCCCTCCTTGAGAACAGGCCTTGCTCCAAGAGTCTCCACCTCACAGTGCGTGCAGATGCACTCACACCTGCCTGCTGCCATTCCTGAGCAAGCTCTGCACTGCTGGTAGCCCGATCCCGCAGCTGAAACACTTTTAAGAGACGGTCCTGGCGCTTGCTGGTCTTTCTTGGGCGCCCTGGAGCCTTTTTGGCAACAATGGAACCTCTCTCCTTGAAGTTCTTGATGATGCGATAGATTGTTGACTGAGGTGCAATCTTTCTCTTCCCTGTTAGGCCATTTTTGTGCAGTGCAATGATGACTGCACGTGTTTCTTTAGAGATAACCATGGTTAACAGAAGAGAAACAATGATGCCAAGCACCAGCCTCCTTTTAAAGTGTCCAGTGGTGTCATTCTTACTTAATCATGACAGATTGATCACCAGCCCTGTCCTCATCAACACCCACACCTGTGTTAATGGAGCAATCACTGAAACGATGTTAGCTGGTCCTTTTAAGGCAGGGCTGCAATGATGTTGAAATGTGTTTTGGGGGATAAAGTTCATTTTCTAGGCAAATATTGACTTTGCAAGTAACTGCTGTTAAGCTGATCACTCTTTATAACATTCTGGAGTATATGCAAATTGCCATTATAAAAACTGAAGCAGTAGACTTTGTAAAAATTTATATTTGTATCATTCTCAAAACTTTTGGCCATGACTGTAGATCTCTGCAGTTCATCCAGAGTGATCATGGGCCTCTTGGCTGCATCTCTGATCAGTCTTCTCCTTGTTTGAGATGAAAGTTTAGAGGGACGGCCGGGTCTTGGTAGATTTGCAGTGGTCTGATACTCCTTCCATTTCAATATGATCGCTTGCACAGTGCTCCTTGGGATGTTTAAAGCTTGGGAAATCTTTGGTATCCAAACCCGGCTTTAAACTTCTCCACAACAGTATCACGGACCTGCCTGGTGTGTTCCTTGGTCTTCATGATGCTCTCTGTGCTTTAAACAGAACCCTGAGACTATCACAGAGCAGGTGCATTTATACGGAGACTTGATTACACACAGGTGGATCCTCAATGAACTTCTGGAGTGAGTTTTCTGAACTGAAAGTAAATGGGCCGAATAATTTTGCACGCCCCACTTTTCAGTTTTATTACTACAAAAAAAGTTTAAATGATCCAATAAATTTCGTTCCACTTCACAATTGTGACCCACTTGTTGTTGATTCTTCACCAAAAATTTAAAATGTTATATCTTTTTGTTTGAAGCCTGAAATGTGGCAAAAGGTTGAAAAGTTCCAGGGGGCCAAATACTTTCGCAAGGCACTGTATCAGGGGCTTGGGAGGAACGTCTTTATGTGATTGGGGTTATAATCAGTGGGTGCTTGCTATATAATATAGCAGGCACCGAACAGCAGTAATTGAAAATAGAGATTACTCGGATACTGGTCATTTAACACCTCAGATTCTGTTGTCAATAATATTTATCAAGAATATAAGAAAAAAAAAAGAAAAGAAAAATATAAGAAAAAATAAGAAAACCAATATGCTCTTTTTTGGTTATGTTGTCACCTCAAAAAATTAAATATAAATTGATCAAAAAGCCATAGGTATATACCCCAAAATAACACGAATACCAGCTACATCTCGTCCTGCAATAAAATAAGCCCTGATATGGCTCAGATAAAAAAAAAGTTATGGCTGTCAGAATATGGTGGTGCAAAGAATATTTTTTTCAAAGGTTTAATTTCTTAAAGTAGTAAAACATAATGGAAGGTATACAAATTTGGTATCACCATAATCATAATCGGTCGAATAAAGTTGTAGTGTCATTTTTAGAACACAATGAATGGCATAAACACATGACTGAATTGTATTTTTTTTTCTATTTGAACCCACAAATATTTTTTTTTCATTTTCCAATAGCTATGGTTAATGAAATGGTGACACTTGTACCCTCATTTAGCTATTTAAACAGAAAATTAAAAACGGTGTTGCTTTTGAAAGATGGGGAGGAATAAACAAAAGCACAAAAACTGGCCCAGTCCTTAAGGGGTTAAAGAAAATTAGATTTTAGAAGAGTGCCTCTAATCTAGTTCCAAAGCGCACATTTTGGGACAGAATGTCCCACCCAACAGTTTTATGCCACTTGTGTGTTCTTGCACATTTTGCTGATCAAAAGATACATAAACATACTTTCACAGCTCCAGCTGTCCGGCAGTCTGACAGCTTAAATTGTAACATAAGCTTCCATGCTTTCATTGCAGGCATCTACACTAGGGTGCCATTGGGTTTGTCTTTTCTGTTAATTTCATATTTAATGGTAAAAGAAACCATTGACAACTCAGCCATAATTCATTAGCAAAAATGATCTCCCCAGACATAAATCCTCTCTAAGGCCTATTTATACAATATATATTTTGGAGGACAGAACTGAATATGTCCATATGAATTATAAACAACATGAGAAGTAACATGTTAAATGTGAATTGCATAGTGAAGCTGTAATTCTTGGCATTCAGATATGAATATAATTAAGCTGTAACTCATGTTCAACTTTGCTTTTAATTAACCTTTCTTCCAAGTCTGTATTACAAGACCAGACAAAAGCTGAGGATAAATAAGCAAATGTCCCCAGGACCTCAACTAACTGGCACTTTGCATCACCACTCCATTCAGAACCAGTTATAAGAAAGACCTTTAGGCCTAAAAGCAGCACATGTTAAAGTGGTAGGGTTTCAGGTACTATAAGGCAATGTATGAAATTGTTATACTAGGCATTTTCTCAATCAGCTTTCATTTAATGGGTGTGCCTTGTCAAGACTTCAAGAATTTCTTGCCTTCATAATGTTTGAGACCATCAGTTGTGTTGTGCAAAGGTAGGATTGGTACACAGTTCTGTACTGTGTTTAGTCCTATTCTACTACTGTTCTAATCCTCATTATGGTAAGAGCCACTTAACTAACTAAAGAGGGGGTCTGCCAATCTGATACCCTGAGGAGATTCGTTACAGATTTTTTGAAAACCATTCCAGACACCTAGCTCATGAAGGTGATTAAGAGAATGCCAAGAGTTTGCAGAGGCTGACATACAGCCTAGCCAGGATCAGTCAATCAGTGGGCAGGTACTGTAGCTTCTAATGCTAAGACAGAAAAATTACAATTCTGTCTTCAACTTGTGATCTGGAAGGGCACAATCCACTAATGTAGTGTAACAGGGGAGAGAAAAAAATATATAATTGGGTAGATTTTAGGGAATTTGATCAGGGAGAGTTTTAGGGAAGGCTTTGAGTAGTAAGGGGCTGTTACCCAGTTGTGTGTTTAATATAGCTGCTGCTGACAGCTAGAGTACATCTGCATTACAAAATCCCCTGCAAGAAAAAAAACCCCTCAAGGTTCATAGGTTTATTGCTAATACCCCAATAGCATACTGCTAGAAATGCAGAGCAAAGGTACATTTTTTTCTTCTAAAATGTGTTGCATTACATCCATCTTATTAAAGGCATTGAGTTATAGCAAAAGCATTTTGGCAATAACCCAATTATTATACCCATGTTATTCACTGCTTCACAACATATGCCATATATTTATAGTGGAAGATGACACCCACTTCAGAGTCAGGTTTCTGCTGTTTCACAAAGGTGATAAGAGGTGCTAATGTCTGAAATCGGTGATAATACCAATCCCAGACATTTACCCTTCAGATACCATGCTCAATTGTGGTCACAGCATCTGAGGCGGCTTTCTCTAACATCAGGGAAGCTGTTTATTGATGGTGATAAGCTGGAGCCTGCCAGAGACTATCAGGCCTATGTCAGCTATATGGACACATGTGGAAGTGCCCCATAAGAAGATACTAAATTTGCCATTCACTACTGTATTAAATCACAGTAGTGTATGGGAGAAGCAATCTTAAGACTTCATGTTTAGGTCCCCTAAGGAGCTTAACCCCTTCCCGACCAGCGCCGTACATGTACGGCACTATGGGAAGGGACTTGCCACCCAGCGCCGTAGTACTACAGTATTACAGTGTGTAATACACTTCCAGCCAATGCATTACAATACAGAAGTATTGTAATGCACTGTAAAGGGGATCAGACCCCCAAAAGTTAAAAAAAAAAGTTTAAAAAAAAAAGTTTTAAAAAGTTAAAAAATAAAGTTAAAAAAATAAAAGTTTCAAGTAAAAAAAAAAAAAAAAAAAAAAACATTTTCCCCCCAAAAAGTAAACAAATTGTAAAAAAAAAAAAAGGGAAAAAAAGAAAAGTATACATATTAGGTAGCTCCGCGTCCGTATCGACCGGCTCTATAAAAATATCACATGAATCACCCCAACAGGTGAACGCAGTAAAAAAAAAAAAAAGAAAAAAAGTCCAAAAACAGCCATTTTTTGGTCACCTTCCCCCCAAAAAAGTGTAATACCATGCGATCAAAAAGGTGTATTTACCCCAAAATGGTACCACTCAAATTGTCATCTCATCCCGCAAAAAATGATACCCTACCTAAGACAATTGCCCAAAAAATAAACAAAATATGGCTCTCAGAATATGGCAACACAAAAAAAAGATTTTATTTTGTTCAAAAATGCATCTAATGTATAAAACTTACCAAAAATAAAAAGGTTAGACATATTGGATATTGCCGCGTCCGTAACAACCTGCTCTATAAAAATATTACATGAGATGGCCCCTCAGGTGAACTCTTTAAAAAATATTTTTAAAAAACTATGCCAAAACAGCCATTTTTTTGTCACCTTGCCTCACAAAAAGTGTAATAGCAGGCAATCAAACAGGTATATTTACCCAAAAATGGTACCAATCAAACTGTCACCTCGTCCCGCAAAAAATGAGACTCTACCTAAGAAAATCGCCAGAAAAATAAAAAAAATAGGACAGTTAGAAAATGTCAGCACAAAAACAAGATTGAATTCTGTTCAAAAATTAATTTACTGTGTAAGGCATCCGTAACAACCTGCTCTATAAAAATATCACATGATTTTCCCCTTTGGGTGAATGCTGTAAAAAAAATTTTTTTAAAACTATGCCAAAACAGCTATTTTTTCACATTGACTCACAAAAAGTGTAATACCAAGCGATCAAAAAGTCTTATGTACCCCAAAATGGTACCAATGAAAACGTCACCTCATCCCACAAAAAATGAGCTCCCACATAAGACTCAAAAAAAAAAAATCAATGGCTCCCGCAAACCAATCCATCAAAATCTGTGCTGCAAAATCCATATGGCGCTCCTTCTGTTCTGAGTCCTGCCATCTGCCCCCACAGCAGTTTACCACCACATATGGGGTGTTGCCGTATTAAGGAGAAAATGGGTAACAAATTATGGGGTGCATTTCTCCTGTTACCCCTTGTGAAAATGAAAAATTTGGGGCTAAAGCAACATTTTATTGGAAGAAATAAAAACTTTTCATTTTCACAGCCAAGTGTTTCCAAATTCCGTAAAACGCTTAGGGGGTCAAAGTGGTCAGTACCCCACTTAATATATTATTTGAAGGGTGTAGTTTCCAAAATGGGTTCACTTTTTGAGGGTTTCCACTCTAGGGGTACGTCAGGGTCTCTCAGTTACAAAATGGTGCCTAAAAACCATTCTAGCAAAATCTGCCTCCAAAATCCGTATGGCGCTCCTTTCTTTCTGACCACTGCCACAAACCCATAGAGATGTTTACCACCACATATGGGGTATTTCCATAAACTGCAGAATCAGAGTAATGTATATTGAGGTTTAGTTTGCTGTTAACCCTTGCTGTGTTGCAATAAAAAATTGATTAACATGAAAAATCTGCATAAAAATGAAATTTTGAAATTTCACCTCCATTTTCCCTTAATTCTTGTAGAACATCTAAAGGGTTAACAAAGTTTGTAACATCAGTTTTAAATACTTTGAGGGGTGTAGTTTCTAAAATGGGGTCATTTATGGGTGGTTTCCATTACGTAAGCCCCTCAAAATCACTTTATATCTGAATTGGTGCTTAAAAAAATGGTTTTGTAAATTTTGTTAAAAATTTGAAACATGGCTTCTAAACTTCTAAGCTTTCTCATGCCCTAAAAAAAGTAAAATTATATTTATAAAATGATGCCAACATAAAGTAGACATATGGGGAATGTAAAATAATAACTATTTTTGGAGGTATTACTATGTATTTTGAAAGTAGAGAAATTGAAATTTGGAAATTTGCTAATTTTTCCAAATGTTTGGTAAATTTGGTATTTCTTTTATAAATAAAAATGAAATATTTTGCCACAAATTTACTACTGTCGTGAAGCACAATATGTGACAAGAAAACATTCTCAGAATGGCCTGGATAAGTGAAAAAAGCGTTCCAAAGTTATTACCACATAAAGTGACACATGTCAGATTAGCAAAAAATGGCCTGGGCAGGAAGGTGAAAACAGGCCCGGTGTTGAAGGGGTTAAAAAAGCATCACCCCCTTTCCCATAATAAAGATAAATAAACAATGGAAAAAATAAAGATCATTTGCACCACCTCACCGGGCCGGGACAGGAAGCGGCATAACGCTTCCTTATCTGTATACACAGCGCTCGTTGAGCGCTGTGTATACAGCGATCTAGAAGGCAGGGACTCCTGGGAACAGTCCCTGCCTTCTCTATGGGGTACCCTGCTGTCACTGCCAACAGGTCCCCCGCTGTGCAGCTACACGTTTAGCGTGCAGCTGCTATCTCTGAATGGACGTTTTAAAATGTCCATTCAGAGATAATTAACCACTTCCCGGACGTTTATGTACAATGGGCAGCTGGGAAGTGGTAAATTACAGAAAACACACTTGCAATTTTCCTTGTACAATTTAATAATCTCTTTACCAAACCCATGACTTTTCAGTTATAGGCCTTATAATAATATGTCTGGAAAATGGAAGTGCAAAAAAACTGTCAAAAATGGGGAATTTATTTAGATCTTCGAGAGGGATGCAAAAATGGACTATTATAGAGACATGCTGTGTAGTTGGTAGTTGCCTAAGATCGCCATCACCTGTCCTTAGGAAGGTCTGACGCTCCACTGCCATAACTGGTGGGTGGGGGAATGGGGGGGGAGCAGCACCAGCTCCAATGCAGCAAATTCAGTCTGGAGTCGCTGATGAGCAGTTTTCTTCAACTGCGTTCTGAAGAAACTACCCAGCAACAGCAGGAAATGCAGCAGAACCTCAACCAGCAGGTGGTGGCATACTTGGACTGCATCCTGTCATTCATAATACAAGATCCCCTGGACTATTGGGCATGCAAACTTGAAGTGTAGCTGCAACTAGCCAAGTTTGCCATGGGCATGCTTTCCTGCCCAGGCAGTAGTGTGGCATCAGAGTCGGTGTTCAGTGAGGCGGGGGGCATTGTTACCCCTAAGGGAACTCACCTTTCCTTCAAAAATGTTGTTGAGAGACTAACCTTCATAAAGATGAACCAAGCTGCATACACAAGATATAATGTGTATGCTGCTTGCCACAGCTTTCGGTGAGCAGATGTCTGATGCCCTCATGTCTGGCCCCTCTCTCCCTCTCCACTGCAGAGTCACCCATCTCCTGCCATCTCTGCTACCATCAGCAGCAGAAGCTCTAGCAGCCAGTTCAGTATCATCAACATGATGGAGCAATTTTTCCATGTGCTGTGCCAGGCTCAAATTATCAAATGGAAACGTACCACCTCAACACCCAGGTGCTACCTGGACTCTGCCCTTTGTCCGATGCATACCATGTTTTCTGACTCCATAGAACAGGGGCAAAATTGGTCCAGTATGCTCTCTTAGTACTGTCTTGCCCAGTCTCCAGTGTCATCTTAGAGATGGTTTTCAGAGCAGCAGGTGGCATCACAACACCAAATGGACAAGGTTGTTCTCTCCAGTGTACACATCACTTTTGTCAAAATGAATGAGGCAGGGAACCGTGAGGATTGTCAAACTCCTCTGGCTGAGGCCGATGAATAGATATGCCATTGCTGATGATGCCCCATAATGCCATTGCTGCTGTCTGCCTGCCTACCATTATATTCTGTCCTGTATGGCTCCTGCTGCTGCCATCATACCACTCACTGCCGCTGCCTGCCTACTATCATGTCCTGTACTGCATGGCTGGCGCTGCTGCCATCATATCACTGATGTTGTCGATCTGCCTGCCGTCATGTTCTGTAACCTATGGCTGATGCTGCTGCTGAAACAACAGCTGCTAATCCCCCTACCATTTCCCCTACTGCCACTAGCATTACCGCTACACAGCCATCACTGTTGTGGCCTTATGTCTAGGGATGAGCGAACTTGTGTTTCAAGTTAGACATACAAGGTTCAGGTTATCTAAGAATTCCATTATGGATTCCGCTGCTATGGACCATAACTTATGGTCCATGGTAGTGGAATCCATAACGGAATTCTTAGATAACCCGAACCTTGTATGCCGAACTTGAAAACACAAGTTCGCTCAACACTACTCATGCCACTATTACCCTACTCTTTCCACAACAACACTCGAGAGAATTTTTCCAGACTCATTCAAAACAGGCCATGCTTTCAGACGAAGGTTCGCCGAAACGCGCGTCGGGGTTGGCGCCATTGCATCAGGGAGTTCAGATGGGTAATTAATTCATGCGTATACTGTCTTTTTTGTTGCACTTGCACTTTATTTACATCAGCTATATGATTGTGATGATTGTCTAACCCTGCTGCGCTCCCTTATGTGATGTCGTCTTCTACCCTGTATCTGTTTTCTCCTTTTGACATATTTTATGTATTATACTTTAATAAAGATCGTGATATTTATATGTGGTGCGGTCTGACCCGTTTCGTTCTTTTTTTGTTATTAACATAGTAACATAGTTTATAAGGCCGAAAAAAGACACCTGTCCATCCAGTTCGGCCTGTTTTCCTACAAGTTGATCCAGAGGAAGGCAAAAACCCCTGTGAGGTAGAAGCCAATTTCCCCCACTTTAGGGGAAAAAATTCCTTCCCGACTCCAATCAGGCAATCAGAATTACTCCCTGGATCAATGACCCCTCTCTAGTAACTATAACATGTAATATTATTACCCTCCAAAAATACATCCAGGCCTCTCTTGAACTCTTTTAGTGAACTTACCATCACCACCTCCTCAGGCAGAGAGTTCCATAGTCTCACTGCTCTTACCGTAAAGAATCCTCTTCTATGTTTGTGTACAAACCTTCTTTCCTCCAGACGCAGAGGATGTCCCCTCGTCACAGTCACAGTCCTGGGGATAAATAGATCATGGGAGACATCTCTGTACTGACCCCTGATATATTTATACATAGTTATTACATCTCCCCTCAGTCATCTTTTTTCTAAAGTGAATAAGCCTAATTTTGATAATCTTTCTGGGTACTGTAGTCCACTCATTCCAGTTATTACTTTAGTTGCCCTCCTTTGAACCCTCTCCAGCTCTGCTATGTCTGCCTTGTTCACAGGAGCCCAGAACTATACACAGTACTCCATGTGTGGTCTGACTAGTAATTTGTAAAGTGGCAGGACTATGTTCTCATCGCGGGCATCTATGCCTCTTTTGATGCAACCCATTATCTTATTGGCCTTGGCAGCAGCTGTCTGACACTGGTTTCTACAGCTTAGTTTGCTGTTCACTAAAATTCCTAGGTCCTTTTCCATGTCAGAGTTACCCAATATTTTACCATTTAATATGTACTGGTGACTTGCATTATTCCTTCCCATATGCATAACCTTACATTTTTCAGTGTTAAACCTCATCTGCCACTTCTCTGCCCAAGCCTCCAGTCTATCCAGATCCATCTGTAGCAGTGTACTGTCCTCCTCTGTGTTAATTACTTTTCACGGTTTAGTGTCATCTGCAAAAATTGATATTGAAATTGACATTTTACTGTGCAAGCCTTCTACAAGATCATTAATAAATATATTGAAGAGAATAGGACCCAATAATGACCCCTGTGGTACCCCACTAGTGACAGTGACCCAATCTGAATATGTGCCGTTAATAACCACCCTCTGTTTTCTATCACTGAGCCAGTTACTTACCCACTTACAGACATTTTCTCCCGGGCCAAGCACTCTCATTTTATATACTAACCTTTTATGTGGTATCGTGTCAAATGCTCTGGCGAAGTCCATATATACAACATCCATTGATTCGCCGCGGTCCAGTCTAGAACTTACCTCCTCATAGAAACTGATTAAATTGGTTTGACATGACCGATCCCTCATGAAGCCATGCTGATATGGAGTTATTTGCTTATTTTCATTGAGGTACTCCAAAATAGCATCTCTTAGAAAACCCTCAAACAGTTTACCCACGACAGATGTTAAACCTACCGGCCTATAGTTCCCAGGCTCTGTTTTTGGACCCTTTTTGAATATTGGCACCACATTTGCTATGCGCCAATCCTGTGGAACACTCCCTGTCAGTATAGAGTCCTTAAATATCAGAAATAAGGGCCTGGCAATGACATTACTTAATTCTCTTAGGATACGGGGGTGTATGCCATCCGGTCCTGGCGATTTTTCTATTTTAATCTTTTCAAGACGCAGCTCTACTTCTTCCTGGGTCAGACAGGGCACTTTTAAAGGGGAATTTACTTTTATATTCTGCATTTCATCTGACAGTTTATTTTCCACAGTTTTTTTTCCCTTAACACTATGTGTGTTTAAACACCATCAGCCCCAGACAAGCAACAGTTTTTGAAGATTTCTAATATGAAAAAGCATGTATTAGCACATTATAACATTATTTGCTATTGCTGTCACTGCTTAAAGTGGGATAGGAGAGAGAGCAAAAATGAATTTAAAAAAATGTAAAAAAAAAGATGAAAAGATATAAAAAAAAATCTCAGTGCTGGGAGACCTTGAAGTCTCATACACCAATTTTCAGGAGAATTGGAGCATATTTGTTTAGAATCGTTTTGTACAGAAATCAAATTTTTTGAAAAATTAAAAAAATGGACACAAAACAATTTCCAGGACGTTTGCTGTATATTAATATCCATGCAGATAAAGATATCTATATAACACCACCTCTGTGTCCATGTATATGTAGAGAGAGCTCTGATTTAGACCTCCTTTCCAAAACCATAAAAATAGTGCTAGAGTTTCTTTTTTAAAATATGAAACTTTAACAGCGTTTTATAGGACTTCAATACTGATAACCTATCTTATCCTGGGTCCAACGTCTGGCACCTTCACTGATGAGCTGCTAGCAGGTGCCAAAACCACTGTAAATAAATCAGAGTCAGAGGCAGACCTCTCAATAAACTGGACAGTCATTCAAGGGTTGGGATACTGCACCTCAGCCTCCACCAACCTGATATTGATGGGCTATCAGAAGGATAGGCCATTAGTATCAAATTCTGGAAAATCCCTTTAAAGGGGAGGTCTGAGTTACTTTTTTGTTCTTTGTATGTTTCTAACTAGTCAAATGTAAGGGGTTTACAATGCACATACTTTATCTGCTGTGGCTCCTTTCTCAGATTTCACTGAGGGTCTCATGACCTATGGTGCCAGCCTCTCTCCCTGCTCTGATGATGTTTTGTGCACAAGCCTGAGACAGCATATATGTGTCTGTACAGGAGATGTCACTGTGCTGGTCACAACCCCCCTGCACTGCAGTCTGCAGCTGTCTGCCCTGTATCTCCCTCCCTTCAGGAAACTTTAATCCCTTCTGCAGCACATATTCAGGGCTGGAGGCTTTGCTGAATAACTGCAGGCAGTGAAGAGACACAGGATCTTCCCTCCTAATCCTGAAGACACAGAGCTGAAAGACTGGAAGAGTTCTGCAGAGCATTGCACAAGAACAGGTAGGGGGGAAATCCTGCGTGTATCAGCAGTGTCATTATACAGCTGGGACTTGTAGTCCTACACATACAACATGCTGCTGAGCATCCTAGCAGTCAGACATTTCACTCAGGGCAGTGTTATTCACTCCCTTTGCAGAACAGGGGCAGGGGCTCAAATATTCATAAGGAAAACCTCAGAGATTGTTGTTACTGCAGGTAAACAAAGGGCCAGAAATGAACCAGGGAAATGATGAAATATCATTTTTTTTTTGCCTAAAACTTGCTTAGCTTAGTTGCTTATTGCTGACCATCAGAGTTACAGTGCTATATTTTTTTTTCATAACACGGACAACCCCTTTAACCCCTTCCCGACCGGCGCCGTACATGTACGGCGCTCGGGCGGTGCGGGGACATGACGCCCGCTCGTGGGTGCGGCGGGCGTCATGGCCGGCAAGTCTCTGCTGTTTCTAACAGCAGAGACTTGCGGCTACTTACCGCCATCGGCGGCATCTTCAGATGGGCCTCTCATTTCTTGTGGGCCCCTCCTAAGGCTTCCGATGGCGTCTGTACCCGGAAGCGGTGCGCTTCCGGGTGATGTACAGACGACCCGATTGGCCAATCGGGCCGTCTGTACAAGTTATGAAAGCTGTAATCCTCGCTGGTGAGGATTACAGCTTTCAAAGTGCAATTCTTATTCTGGCCACTAGATGGCAGGCCAGGATAAGAAATGAGCAATCATGAGTTTTAATTCAAGATTAAAAATCAGAGATTGCTCATAGTGAAAAAATAAAAAGTACAATATATTAGCTTATATTTGAGCTGTCAAATAATAAAAAAATAAAAAAAAGTTAAAAAATATATAAAAAATAAAAAAAATATAAAAGTTTAAATCACTCCCCTTTCCGTATAATTAAAAAATAAATACCTAAATAACAATAAATATAGACATCATGGGTATCACCGTGACCGAAAACGCCCGTACTTTTAAACTAAAAAAAAAAATTCCAACACGGTGAATTGTGTGGCGGAAAAAAGCGTCAAAATGGCGATTTGCCGTTTTTTGTCACTTTTTTTTTCTAAAAAAAATTAAATAAAAAGCGATCAAAAAGTCAGACACACCCCAGAATGGTATCAATAAAAACTTCAGATTGCCCCGCAAAAAATGAGCCCCCATACAGCTCCGTACACATAAATGCCAAAAAGTTATCGGGGTCAAGATATGACGACCAAAAAAAAAAAAAAAAACAACCAACTTTATCATTTTTTTATCACTATCAAAACACAAGAAAAACTATACATGTTAGGTACCGTTGGATTCGTACTAACCTGTAGAATGAAAGTAACTGGTCAGTTTTAATGAACAGTGAACGCCGTAAAAAAATAAAAAACCCGGAAAACTGTAGCGGAATAGTGGTTTTTTTGCAATTTCACCTGATTTGGAATTTTTTTCCTGCTTCCCACTACACCATATCCAATAATAAATGGTGGCGTTTGAAAGTACAACTTGTCCCGCAAAAAACAAGCCCTCATACAACTATGTGAGCAGAAAAATAAAAAAGTTATGGCTGTATGAAGGCAAGGAGAAAAAAACGAAAACGCAAAACCGAAAAAAACTCCGGGGTAGAAAGGGTTAAATAGGACCTTTCACCACTTTCAAAAAATCAAAATACACTATGTACCTCATAGTGCATGCCCCACTGATGGCAGCGGCACTTTTTTTTTTTCAAAAGGTCCCCCGGTGGCTTCACACGGCCCCCCGTTCTTCTGGCGGGCTTTATGTAAATTAAGAAGCATTGGAACAGGGAGGAGGAGACTCCCTGTTCCTCAATGGGCGTTGCTTCTGCCCTGATGTGAGTGCTGTCCAATCAGAGCGGACCGCTCACAGCAGGGTTGAACTCCTTCGGCCCTGCTGTGAGCGGTCCGCTCTGATTGGACAGCGCTCACAGCAGGGCAGAAGCAACGCCCATTGAGGAACAGGGAGTCTCCTCCTCCCTGTTCCAATGCTTCTTAATTTACATAAAGCCCGCCAGGAGAACGAGGGGGCCGTCTGAAGCCACCGGGGGACCTTTTTGAAAAAAAAAGCGCCACTGCCATTAGTGGGGGATGCACTATGAGGTACATAGTGCATTTTGATTTTTTGAAAGTGGTGAAAGGTCCTCTTTAAGGTAGAATAATGCCCACCTATTGTACCCAAATAGTAGGTTTATCATATAGTAATGTTTGACAAAGTTTGACAAATAGATGCATGCAGGCTCAGTTATCAACTAAAGACCAAGAACCAATAGCTACAATATAAACAGATGAATATACAATATAGATAGGTATGTTATTGATCTATTGGGGAGTGGTATAACCAATCTGTGGAAAATGACATTTACTTTGGAATCTCTCTTCCATTTAAACTCTCAAAATTGTAATCTCTGTTTATTACTGGTTTACTCTACAGATCAACAGTGTAGAGCAAACACGGCCCTTGACTGGAAGCAGGGATGTGTTTATAAACTCATACTCCAGATATTGTCTCAAAATTTCCAAAAATAAGCGCAAGCTTGTTAGTAAACTTGGATGAAGTTGCACTAGGAATGTATATGAACATGACAGATTTGATTCTCATCCTACTCTTTAGCCAGTCTTTCAGAAAAATTAGTTCCTGGCTGTTTCACCCTGTAATCACTGCAATCAGTACTGACTGGGACTGAATAAAAATGTTACAAACAATTCAATTTAATTTATGATGATAAAAATAGGGAATTATAACAAAAAAGAATACCTGTACAATTAATACAATTTTGGTTTGCAGATTTTTTTATTAAATCAAACAATGAACTTTAAAATAAAAGACATGCTTGAGAGATAAGCAAATTTCATGTTATGAAATTCGTTCACGATTCATTTGGTGGTAAAAGGTTAATTGCGTTATGGATTCCATTACCACGGACCATAACACAATTCTATGACGGAATACATAATGGAATGCCTTTAGAGGCATTCCGTTATTCATTCGGTCATAATAGAAGTCAATGGCCTGCATAACGGATCCGTCCTGTTTCCATTATGCAGGGGAGTCCTGCATCATCTTTTTATTAAAAAATTTGAGCCCCTTTCTCTGTACTGCCCTGAGATTCTCTAGTAGCCTTTCCTATGTTTTTACATGACACAAAGCTAAAGGGGTTGTCTCACTTCAGCAAGTGGCATTTATCATGTAGATATAGTTAATACAAGGCACTTACTAATGTATTGTGATTGTCCATATTGGCTCCTTTGCTGGTTTTATTTATTTTTCAATAACATTATACAATGTTTGTTTCCAAGGTTACGACCACCCTACAATCCAGCAGCAGTTTCTGCGCTAGCACACTATAGGAAAAAGCTCCGGCCAGAAAAATGAATCTTGTATTAACTTTCTCTACATGATAAATGCCACTTGCTGAAGTGACACAACCCCTCTAACCATTTATGACAACGCTGCTGAATATTTTTAATAAAGTCCCATTGAAAAAATGATTTTATGGCCAAAATGAGTAAAATGAAACAATTAAAAAAATGTCCCCCAAGGTGCACATAGCCTTTAAGTAATTTGCTATTCACTTCTATGTGAGTTCTGGAAACAGCTTAGCACGGGAAGGCGGTTTCCATAACTTCTGGTCACCAAATTCGATGAATACCCCTTTAAAGCCAAAATTGGCTTGCTTATTATGATAGGCCCTCAATAGGTGGTCAGTGGGAATTCACCTATTGCTGATAGGCTATGAATATTACAAAGACAGAAAATTCCATTAAGGCTTCATTGGATGATCAAGGGCGCTAAGAATGTCCAATAATTCATCAGCTACAATTATACTCATACATATATACTGCAGTTCATGAAAAATATCTAATCCTCAATTCTGTGCAGTCTTTTTTTGTTATATTATCTTTGTATATTTGAGTTACAACTATTACTTCCTCATCTATTTTTTTCTTTCTTGTCGGTAAGTAGAGATGAGCGAATCTATTTGCCGCTTCATAGATTCGTATTGAATCTTTGAAATTTTCTCCTCCGAAGCGAATCCGGATTTTTTAGGATTTGCTTCGTATTATTTGTAAATCTTCGCAAAATTTTGAATGCTAACGATACGTATGATACATATGAAACATACGATATATACGCATTCTGTGTGAGGCGGGAAAAATGACGATACGCCCCTGCAAGAGCGGGAAAGTGAAGATAAGCCCCCCTCAGAACTGGAAAAAACCAGCCCGGCCCACTGGGATCTAACTATTTGCTCGTATAGGGAGTGAAGACTCCTCCATCAGTACTCCACCCTCCTCTGAACCAGTTTAGACCAGCACTGAACACTGATCAAGTAGCAAGCATGGCTAAAGAGCTGCGTCCCAACTGGAACCAGATGGCCTTTGGGGACGAGTTCCCTGAACCACCGCCCGCTCCAGACATCAGGGTGTCACACTCTGAACTGAAGGTGAGTAAACCACCGACAGTGCCCTTATTCTCCTTACCGCCTGCGGAGTTAGCTGCGCATCGTGAGGCAGTTCTTCATCATCAGGCGGCTGGTGCATCTGCTGTGGCTGGTGGGCTGGAGCGTCTGCTGTGGCTCATGTGGCTGGAGCATCCACTTCGCCGCCCAGGAGGAGATCCACCCTTTCCATACACCAGAACCCAATTGTTCCACCGTCTGTGATGGCCCATGCACAGACCCTCTGGGACTGTAAAAACGCAGTGGAGGACTGGGTCATCCAGGTACTGGACCACCCTAGGCCGGGAGATCCTCCATTGGAACGCCGAAAGGGAAGTTGAGAGAGGGTCTGGCTTCCTGGCAGACGATGAGGACGGAAAGGAGTATTTTGTGGGCCGCAGGTCGGTGAAACGGCCGTACCTGCCACAACCTCGGCACAGCCTGTACGTGGGGGATCAGGAGGAGTACACCCCCATGGCATCCCTGAAAGGCCCCTTTGTGACCGTGGTTACCCTCCTTTCAAAGCCGCTGGTACCTACAACAGAACCTGAAGTGTGGCCAGATGAACCACCAGGTCCAGGATGCTTGCGCTGCCTTCAGGAGTCCCCAGATGGCGTCCTCCGGTTCAGGTAAAAGCCACAGCCACAGACGGAGCCTCTGATTCCTGGACTGCCAGCACCACCACCACCACAGTCCTTTCAGCTGGGTCAGCTGATGACAACTTCGTTTACGTTCCAATCCACAGTCATCCACCAATACCAGCTGCCGTGGAAGATGAAGCCAGCAGCAGCCAGGGAAGCTGGGGCTACTTCCCTGGATGCAACCTTGCCAGAACCGCTGCAGCCGGAAGTCCTTACTCCTGCTGTCCAAGCAGGAGGATCCGGAAAAGCGCAAATGGCTGTAGCGCTCGCCAGCGTCACCACCACACCGCCCGGTCTAGTCCGAATTCCGGAACAAGAGGGCACTGGAGTTCTACTACAAGAGGCAGGAACATCATCTGATGATGTTTAGCAGCAGCTCCAGCGAGGAGGACTCTGAGGAACCATTCTGCTGGCTGGGTGATGTAATGGACACCTCTGGAGTACCTATGGGAGCCACACCATGGACCGCACCTGATGGGTGAGAGCTAGTTGGCACTTTTTATGTTTGGTTGTTTGTATTGCCCCCGTTTGACTCTCACCCAGATGGGCATGGCTGTCAGGAAACCCCCCCCCCCATTCTGCAGAAAAGTCCCAGTTGTGCCTAAGCGCACCTATTTTACTTTTTCCTCCCTTCTCAGGTTATTTGGAAGCCCCTTTGCAAAAAGGGTTCTCTATGTGCTGCTAATAATTTTCTAATATGTATGTATTGCCCCCGTTTGACTCTCACCCAGCTGGAGTGGACATGGCTGTCAGTCAGGACTCCCCCCCATTCTGCAGAAAAGTCCCAGTTGGGCCTAAGCGCGCGTATTTTCCTTTTTCTCCGCTTCTCAGGTTATTTGGGAGCCCCCTTTTCAAAAAGGGTTCTCTATTTTCTGCTATTTTCTATTATCCATGTGGATTACACGTTACCGGTTTGGATTACAATATTACCTCACATGGATTACAATTAAATTTTGGACTATGTGTTCCAGACACTGTTTTATCCTGGTAAGGAGCCACGAGGAGAGACTCTAATGTATATCTGAGCCTTTTATGCTTGCAAATGTGAAATTGATTGCACTAAAATGTTTGCATACTTATGTCTTTGCTGTATTTTAGCTACACTGTTTTTACTGGTTCAGCACTTTAGCCCATTGTGTGTATTCTTTTTCATGTACTGCAATGTATGTGTCCTATTATGCACTTATTGTCCAGTGTTTTTAGTAAATTATGCACTTAGCTGGATAGCTAGCAGTGAGCACCTTATTTTTCTACCTCATATGGTCTGCCTCTAAAGACTGTATGCTGCGGCCTAGCGTCGTGCGTATGACGCATTTGCGCGTTAATAGTAGGCTAAGGATTCGTACGCACTTTTGTACGTACGTATTGCGTACTTTTAACTACGCTGAATGTACGTTCGTAATTTGTGGAGGAATGTTCGCAAAACAATGATTTTTTTTAACGTAGATTCGACTGAATAAATTCGTTTAAGTACGAATCTTGTCAGAAGTTCGGCGAAGCGAATTTTGGATGATTCGTTCATTTCTATCGGTAAGTACCATCTATGTACAATGCACATTGTTAGTCATGATTTTGATAGTGATGATACTCTCTAAACGTTATGTCAAGTGAAGACTGTAAAAGGCCATTAACCTCGACAGGATTGGCTATAGATCTACATGGAAATATTTCATTGTGTTTTATGTGATGGTTGACATATAACATCCAGCAAAATGGCTAATGTGAATAGATTAGAGCATCTCCAAAAATGCAAAGTCTTTTTAGGTGTTTCTGGTATGCAGCACAACTGGTGAACAGGTGACATTGTTATATGCTCCGACTCATTGATGCATGTGAGGTTAGGCTGTCTGGTCCCACAGAAGAGGTACTACAGCAGAAATTGCTAAAAGTTAATGGTGGCTATGATAGAAAGCTATCATAGCACACAGTAAAAAACATCTTGTTGTGTATGGGGATGTGTAGTCACAGACATGTCAGAGTGCTCATGCTGAAACCAGTGCACTGCAGCATCTATAGTGGGCATGTGAGTGTGTGTCGACCATGAAGAAATGGAAGAAGATGGCAAATTTTGATGAATCATGTTTTCTTCTACATTATGTGAATGGCCGTGTAAGTGAGTCACTTTCGTAGAGAAGAAAAGGCACTAGGATGCATTATGGAAAGAAAACTAGCAGTCAGAGGCAGTGTGCTGCTCGGAGCAATGTTCTGCTAAAACTTTGGTTCCATATGGATGTTGCTTTCACATGTACCACCTACCTGGTTATAGACCAAGTGATCCACTTCTTCATGGCAACAGTAGTGTCCTAATGTCAGTGGCCTCTTGCAGTAGGATGGTATACTGCCACATTGCTAAAATTGTTTAAGGATGGCTTGAGGAACAGGGTGTTGACTTGGCTCTAGATTTTCCAGATCTCAATCTGATCCGTGGGATGTGCTGGAAAACAATTCTGGTCCATGGAGGCCTCCCCTTACAATTTATAGATGGGTTTGAGCGTGGCAGTTGGTTTTAATGTCATGACTGATCGGTGAATCTTCTAATCTGCTAGTTATTGTTAAGGAACTTGGCCACCTTGAGATAATTTTCTGAATTGTTCTGTAAATGGTATTATAAGGATCTGGTCACATGCTTCTTCATTAGTGCCCATGCTGGAATAGGAGCACCCCACAGAGAGTATACAGTACTAAACAAGGAAGGGGGATATTTACATAGAATATCAGGGCTGTATGTATAGTGTGGTTCACAGTCCTTTTAAGAAAATGATCTTAAGGTGACCAACTCCTTTAAGTAAACTCACATATTTTAGACTGAAGGTGCCTTTAATCTGTCTTTGTTTGGGCAGATTATCTCTAACTCCCATTTGTATAAATGCTATTTAGCGATAATCTGCATAGGATGGTTCGTGTGGACACCTAAATATATTTTTGCTGCCAGCAGATCATGCCATCTAAACTTCATTCTGCTGCTGGCAAACATTGATTCTGTATGGGACAAACTATGTCATTAGAGATTGCTCCTCCTCATACTGTAGAGGACATTGCTGCATTTATAGGCTCCTTTCCCGACAATCGTCTGCTCCATTGGACCATGTAAAGAGGCCTTTAGGCATAGGGATGTGCATATTAATGTAGAAATGTGTGTTAAATTACAATCATATGAGTAAAGAGATCACTGTGCTTTGATGTTCTGATTTCCATCTGTTAATTACCTCAGACACAACTTCATGACTTGAGGTACATGCGCTCCCAGACGTCTTTCAATACTTGCTCACTGATGCCAGGGGCCCTGTGTATGTCTGTCATTACTCCCTGTTTCTTTGTCCATCAGTACTTCAGCTAATGCCAGGACCCCCAATGTGTAACTCTTTATGCCAGACCTTTCTGCCAACATCCCGAAGTCTGTCCGTGTTCCTGTTTGCAATATATTATAATTTAAAGTAAAAGAACAAGGGACATAGAACAAGAAATTAGATAGGATAGGATTGGATGCTGGATATGTCTACACTAGGGCTGTAAACTGACGAGTCTTTGAAAAGTAAATATCAGTAGCAACACTTCTATTCGTAGTTTTCATTTTATCTTCACACTTCATCAAGTACAATATATATTAAAGGGATAGCCCAATCTTAAAATTAGTGTTGTTGAGCGGAGCGAAACGCCATACAGTCCGAATTTTAGGAAAAGTTTGATTCACAATGAATCCGAATTTCCTTACGTGGTAATGAATCAGTTTTTTGCACATGTTACAAAGTGAAAGTACAAAGCCTAGGAACAAGAGATCACCCATAATGCCATGCAGCCAGCCAGTCCACAGGTAGCCATCCCCTGTGATATCACAGCCTTATAAAACCCTCAACCTGCTCAGTCTTCGCCATTGTCCAGTGAACTGAGCATAGGGAGAGATGTGGCAAGCTTTCATATGCTAGGGACAGTGTTGCTGAAAATGATTAATAGAAGAATATTGGATAGGGAGAGTGCAGGGAGATTTATTTTGTTTCAGTTTTATTTATTTATTCCTACATTTACTTATTCCTACATCAGCCTTAAACTAAGATACGCTATGTAATCCAATACCAATAAGATCCAAGCCTTTATTATTCCGGTGCCAGCGTGCCAACTGATACAATCCAGTCTTCACCCCTTAGGGGGGCTAGGTCTTAATTATGACCATTTGCTGTCTTTACTTCTAACAAATCATCCTTCAAAGTCTCCATTTCCTAGAAAAGTCAGCAAGATGCAGAGAGGGGAGGAGCTGGATGTTCCCTATGACATATTGTCATAGATATTAGATGATGTGAAAAAGGTAGAAAAGTAGATGGGAGAAGAGGGGTTCCTACCTGTAGGGTAGGGGTGCGCTGGAGGTGCCAGAGCAGATTAATATTTTTTGTGTACTGTTAAATAACCTACAGGCAAGGACAGCAATAATATGCATATTGCCCCCCCCCCCCCCCCCCCACCGAACCAGCCAAACCCCATACCACCATCAAGCCCCGTTTAAAGGTGCATTAAAGTTGCTGCACAGCCATTAACAATGAAGACAGACTATATAGTGCAGTGTTTATAATCAAATGAAAGGCATCTGCAGACTAATTGACCACTGGTTCATCACTGCAGCATGGCCCCAACCCACTCTCAGCGCAGCTGCTCCGTGTCATCGTACCCTGAGGCAGTGTGGCTTTGTTTACCTGATTTATAGTGATTCATGATGAATTTCCTGGTTAACTTCAACGAAGTTGCTGAATAAAAATTTTCAAAACTTCGTTCATCTCTACTAAAAATGAAGAGTGCTTTGAAAAGTGGTGAGATCTGGTGGTGTATAAATGTGCACAAAAACATGCACCAATTTGCCACCAAACAAGAAAGATACTATGGGGCACATTTATTATGATCGGTGTTTTAGACACTAGTCTCAATAACCCTAATATAGCTTGGCAGATCTTCCGCCACTTCTACGCTTCCAAGCTGTCTTACAATTAGACTATTTTCTACACCTAAACCAGGCCCACTTTTTTAAACCTGGTGTAAGTTGGGAGAGGTCGCAGATTGGGGCCTTTAAGCAGCAATCTGCACCAGAAATACAGCTAATTTAGGCATATTTCTGTTTGATAAATGACCCCCTTAATTTACATTGTCTGCTCCTTCTGCTTACCCAAGGGCCACACTGTACATTAACTATTAAGAGTTGGAACTCTGCTACAAATATTCGTTTAATTAAAATATCCCACAGTAAGGCCTCAGACTACATATAGATCCAAGCATAGAGAAATTCAGGTTTTCCAAACATTACACTCAACGAGCAGCATGGATTGTCAATTTATGTATGGCTAGCATATATATTTTTAATTTATAATTGGAGTCCACAGTCCTCATCAGAAAACATTATTTTTCTATTTACATCGACATAAACACTGTAGATGGATTTGTAATGTCTTATGTTTAGCCACCATACAGTACCTAGTAATATACTACCAGGTTAAAAAAAATTACCTTTTATCATACAGAGGAAGATAAAAACATGTTAAATAAACTAGAAATTGGGCAGGGAATGGGGTTTTGGGCGTTTCTGTTTTGTTAATTTATTAAAATGTTAATAAAAAAAGACTAAAATGTTAATAAAAAAAAGAAATTGGGCCTTCTGTAAAATGGAACCAAGTACATCTGCACTGAAATTCCTTCATGTCCTACATAATAAGTTAGGTACTTTCTTTTATTTTCTCTGCAATAAACTAAATCTTTTAAAAAATAGAATAGCAATTGTACCAGTTTGAAATGAATTTAAATCATCTTGGAAACTACTTGCAACTGGCAATTAAGAAGTAGCAGAGTTGATGACAAGAACATCCCGATGGCCTCATGCACACAGCTGTAGCAGGTCCGCAATATATGGGCCCCGGCCACGTGTACACCATATCACGGATACGGACCCATTCACTTGAATAGGTCCGCAATCTAGAGGATACAGTGTGGTGCGAAAAAGGAAGCAAGGTTCGGAAGCCCATGGAAGCACTAAGGAGTGCTTCAGTTGGTTTTCTGAACGTACCTCCGCTCCACATAAAAGTGGTGCATGACCGTCGGATTCGAATCTCGGACCCTGTTCATGAACGCTTATAGGTATCCCCTTTGTGGTATTTATAAATTAATACTACTGTATATGGATTTAAAATAGTGTACAAAAACATTCTCTAACATAACTTTATTATGATAACTCATTTAATATTTACCAACCTGTGCAGTGTGGAACACATCCTTGTTTCTTAATATTATAAAAAAAAATGAAAATCCATTAAAAGCCTCCCTTCTTCAAATGACTCCATAGATTAAGACATTTACAAAATGTGGGTCCCTGATGCATCCCTTAATCCTGGTGTCAGAGCAGCACACACTGATACATTCTCAGTGGAGAATCTCTTTTACAGACTTTCCACTGAATCCAAATGTGAGTGCAACATTGCTTTTGAAACTTTTCCAACTACACTGTTTGCAAAATTATTAGGCAAATGAGTATTTTGATCACATCATCCTTTTTATACATGTTGTCCTACTCCATGCTGTATAGGCTTGAAAGCCAACTACCAATTAAGTAAATCAGGTGATGTGCATCTCTGTAATGAGGAGGCGTGTGGTCAAATGACATCAACACCCTATATAAGGTGTGCTTAATTATTAGGCAACTTCCTTTCCTTTTGCAAAATTGGTCAGAAGAGAGATTTGCAGAGGGATGCAGCAGTCTTGAAATTGCCAAATAAAGCGTTTCATGGCAAATAGCCAACAGGGTCGCAAGAAGCGTGTTTAAAAAAAAGGCACAAAATAACTGCCCATGAATTGAGTAAAATCAAGCTTGAAGCTGCCAAGATGCCATTTGCCACCAGTTTTGCCATATTTCAGAGCTGCAACGTTACTGGAGTATCAAAAAGCACAAGGTGTGCGTTACTCAGGTACATGGCCAAGGTAAGGAAGGCTGAAAAACGACCACCTTTGAACAAGAAACATAAGATAAAACGTCAAGACTGGGCCAAGAAATATTTTAAGACTGATTTTTAGGTTTTATGGACTGATGAAATGAGAGTGACTTTTGATGGGCCAGATGGATGGGCCCGAGGCTGGATCAGTAAAGGGTAGAGAGCTCCACTCCAACTCAGATGCCAGCAAGGTGGAGGTGGAGTACTGGTATGGGCTGGTATCATCAAAGATGAACTTGTGGGACCTTTTCGGGTTGAGGATAGAGTGAAGCTCAACTCCCAGACCTACTGCCAGTTTCTGGAAGACACCTTCTTCAAGCAGTGGTACAGGAAGAAGTCGGTATCGTTCAAGAAAAACATAATTTTCATGCAGGACAATGCTCCATCACATGCATCCAAATACTCCACAGCGTGGCTGGCCAGTAAAGGTCTAAAAGAAGAAAAAATAATGACATGGCCCCCTTGTTCACCTGATCTGAGCCCCATAGAGAACCTGTGGTCCCTCACAAAATGTGAGATCTACAGGGAGGGAAAACAGTACACCTCTCGGAACAGTGTCTGGGAGGCTGTGGTGGCTGCTGCATGCAATGTTGATCGTAAACAGATCAAGCAACTGATAGAAATCTATGGATGGAAAGCTTTTGAGTGTCATCGTAAAGAAAGGTGGCTATATTGGTCACTGATTTTTGTTTTGTTTTTGTTTTTGAATGTCAGAAATGTTTATTTCTAAATTTTGTGTTGTTATATTGGTTTACCTGCTTTCATGAAAGCCAATGTTTAGGTAGAGGGAAATTCTTGATGAGAATTATCAGATTCTCCAACAACGCCAACCCCTCTAACTCTGCTCTGCCAGTCAATATTAACATATCACATTTTTACGTGTTCTTCAATAATGAAATTTCATCCACTCTTTAAGACTGTATTTAGATAGTAAATCACACATTGTCAATACCATGCATTGTCAGTGATGATGTTTTCAGTTAGTCACAGAATACATTAAATCAAACTGTAATTCTGTGTTCTAGGAGAAAACGGGAGCTACGTTCATAATGTTTATATATATATTATTGCCTTTTCATCTCCCTACCTAAATAATTATTAAAGGGCTTCTGTCACCAGTAAGTACCGGCTGTTGTTCTATTCAAATCCCTGTTGAGCAGCTCCAGCGGAACCTGAGAGCTGGAGTCAACTCCATGATGTGCATGTGCTATGGCGTGCTCGAATTCATGAGTTCCTGAATTCACTACTTCCTGCCACTGATTGCTGCTTTCTCTCTATTCATAGATTCATAGTTCAGGAAGAAAGCTCATCAATATGCGGATCTCAGATCCTGGGTCCTGCTGGAGATGAGCATCAGTGATTTGGAGAAAATGACTGGACAATAAAAAGTAAGTGACCCTGTGTTAGAATCAGAGTCTCTCTCTCTGGAGAATCCCAGTACGAGGAGTATCTGTAAATTATTTGTTCCTATTATGTGATGTTATGTATACCCAACATGACCTGGTATGGTTGGCAGGGATAGGGTTAATCACTCTGTTCCTACCCTCTTGGCAGGAATGGGTTGGCCCTACTTCCTGACTATGGGGAGCTTCTGGTCTAATGACTGAGGAGGGATGAAGAAAGTCTATGTACTCCTCTTCTCACTCAACAATGCAGATTCTCTATCTTCTAGACAAGGCTCTAGAAGTAGAGAATCTGGATTGTTGAGCGAGGAGTCAGTCAACAAGGTAACCTGTATTTACAGCTATTCATACTTCACTGCCATGGAAGGATAACCAATTAAGACACCCTACACACTTGGACACATCTTGGCCAATGATTGTCAATTATACCTGCACACCCGAGTGCGAAATACAGGTATTATTGCAACAATTCAATTGCCAGCCAGAGATTCCATTGAGAGAAGTTTGTCAAGATACGTAGTGGGTCATCCTTTCCATCCTCACCAAAGGACATACATTGCTATCTGGGAAAGGCTGTACTATGTACAGATGTGACTGTGTTTCCTTATTGTTAAATATGTTAAACTCCCATTTTGCACAACAGTAAAGCGAGATGTTCATTCTGTTTAAAGGGCATCTGTTAGCAAATTTGTACCTGTTATCTGGCTGACCTGTTGCATGTGCGCTTCGCAGCTGAAGGCATCTGTGTTCACCCCATGTTCATATGTGCCCCCATACATCACCACTTGCTGGCCATTGCATGCTGTACACACCCTGTATTGCACTTTTAGAAACACTTAACATCAAGGGCACTCCAAGCTGCCATCAGGCAGCCACCTCAGTGAGTTCCCCGAGGGAAGAAAGAGTACCTCCTCCTCTCACTGCACCGGCCCTAGGGAGCAATGGCCTGATGGAAACCATTGTGACACATTCTATTGTCAGAGAAACTACCACTTCCATCCTTCAGTATGGCTCCTTAAGAGCCCTCTACATGTCACTGGTTGATGCTACCTTTAAAGGACAGCATAAAACTGGTTACAGATTATCTTTAAGGAGTGAACGTGGACCCAAAACAACTTGGCCTTACTGAGAGAAGATCATGTCAAACTAATCTCATTTTTTCTAATTGTGTGCATCCTGAACAGAGACTAGTTACAAGTGGTGGGTCTAGGGCCTTTCCATATGCTTGGATGTGATGTAGGAGAGGGTTTTGCAGGTTATTTTTGCCAATGATACAAAAGTATGTAATAGCGTTGATATCCCTGGAGGTGTCTGTAACAGCTCATTTCGGTTGAAGTGAATAGGGATCAGCGGCAATATCATACAAATCCTATGGTTAGGTGCAGCACTATTTTTTAAAGAAAGCAGCCATAGTTTTCTAACCCTGAACAACACCTTTAGGCTTTCTCGAATGTATTCAAATGTGAATTTTTAAAATGTAATCCTTGAATGCTGACCTTAGACATCACCATGTCAAACCTGTATGACTCAGACTTGATTTGCAGCACGGTATTCGTGAAGTCAAAGATTCATAACATTTCGTATTGGTTTGTGGCCTATTTGATTGCGTTTTATAGTAGTAAAAGTAGAATTTGAAAAAAAAAATCATAGAATTTAGCTAAATGCTATAAAAGCCATAGTTGAAACTGGAAAAGTTAAAAACATGTGAAAAACATCAGTCACTGAAAAAAATATAATGGATGTGTTAGTCTAAGTCTAAGTTTAGATCAAAGAGAACATTACATCCAAGACATAGAGTGATTAATCCTCTATGGCTTTGGTTTAGCACAGGCATGCCCAACCTGCGGCCCTCGAGATGTTGCAAAACTACAACTCCCAGCATGCCTGGACAGCTTACAGCTATCAGCCTACAGCAGGGCATGGTGGGAGTTGTAGTTCTACAACAGCTGGAGGGCCACAGGTTGAGCATCCCTGGTTTAGCATGCCTAAATCATCAGAATAACAAAGCAAAGTGACCCACATTACTAATATGAGTGCACCTAGAATTTGGTGTAAAATAAGCCAAATAATGGTGGAGGTTATTGAAGGGGGTTTCTTAAATGGAAATTGGCATGGGCTAAAAAGTAGGGATGAGCGAACCGAACCGTAACGAACCAGATTCGTTACGAACTTTACCGAACGTTCGGTTCGTCCCCGAACCGAACTTTCGTCAAGTTCGTATGAATCAGGTTCGTAAATAAAGTTTACTTTTTCCACAGAATAGACCAGGATACAAGGGATTATTTATTACTCCTACAATCCCTTGTATCCTGGTGTGACCCTCGTGTCAAACCACCCTTTTGGGAGGAGAATGGCCGAGATGGGTTATTATTTTCGTTCGTCCGAACGTTCGTTCGGACGAGCGAACAGAACCGTAACGAACCAGATTCGTTTAAGAACTTTTAAGACGAATCTGGTTAAAATAAAAACGGCACATCAAAACTGTACCGTTTTCACAGAATAGACCAGGATACAAGGGATTATTTATTACTCCTACAATCCCTTGTATCCTGGTGTGACCCTCGTGTCAAACCACCCTTTTGGGAGGAGAATGGCCGAGATGGGTTATTATTTTCGTTCATCCGAACGTTCGTTCGGACGAGCGAACAGAACCGTAACGAACCAGATTCGTTTAAGAACTTTTAAGACGAATCTGGTTAAAATAAAAACGGCACATCAAATGCGTACATATTCAGTTAAGTAGCGTACCTTTGACAACGCTAGACTGTATGTTCGTTATTTGTGCGGGAATGTTCGCATTAGCGTACGTATTAGTGTAGATTCTCAAATATGCGTATATTCGTTCGTATAAGGTTCGTTTTAGGTTCGGTTCGTACGAATCCGAACTTCAAGAAAGTTCGCCGAAGCGAACCGAACCGAACTTTTCAAAAGTTCGCTCATCCCTACTAAAAAGTGATGCTTTTCACCAAAATTCTGCTACAATTTTATTCTGTCTTAAAGGGAATCTGTTACCAGAATAATAGTTATTGAAGTAAAGCCATAACCTAATAGCATTTCATACCTTATTTCCAGATGTGCCTTTATTTCAATAATAGATGTTTTCTATGTTCTGAAAATCCAGTTTATTTGGTATGCAAATGAGCCAGTAAGGTGCCCGGAGGAGCGACACTCTTGCAGGAAGGGGCCCAGGCATGTCTGCTACATCACCGCTGCTCCACCTATGCAGACATGCAGGTTTACCCCAGCCCGGCACCAGGTGTGTTTTTCTGGGCCATATCGTGCTGATTCCCATACGGGGACTTCTGGGGATAAGTACCTTATTTATCTATTTTTTATGATTATTGGATTGACTCCCTACTATCTATGTATACCCCCTGATGAACCTCTTTATGGGAGAAACGCGTCGGGATTTTTTGAATAGGGTTTTGTAGGGACCCATTGAAGGAGTTAGGTACGAGGACAGAGGATCCCTACCATCAAGGGAGATCTCTGGGCATAGCTCAGGGTCCATATTTGAGGGTGATACAGGGTCAGTGTGTGTATCTTGACCCCTCTCATCCTACTCACTGTGCCTCTGTCCTATTCTTGTTACCTATCTACCTTCTGGATATTGTTGTTTTTAAATATATACCTAATTACCCGTCCAAGGACAATTAATAAAGGTGGTTTTTAGCATCTATATTTGTAAACACGTTCTAATCTGTGTATGGAATTGGCCATGTCTGCTACATCACATTCAAGCCATAACTCTGCCCCCCTTTTCCCTGCCACCAGCATGAGGGTGGGCTTGGGCACTAGCAGGGGGTGTGCCTGGGCTCCTTCCTGCAAGAGTGACGCCCCTCTGGGCACCTTACTGGCTCATTTGCATACCAAATAAACTGGATTTTCAGAAGATAGAAAACACCTATTGCTGAAACAAAGGCACATCTGGAAATAAGGTACTAAGTGCTATTAGGCTATGGATTTACTTTAATAGCCATTATCCTGGTGACAGATTCCCTTTAAAGTTAGCCAACCAATTTTATCATACAGCCTGAGCCACTGTGATAAATCTGGGGCATGTTTAGGCAGCCTGTTTAACCATACACTATCTACAGGCTTAGTAAATCTGCCTCACTGTTGGTGATTGACTATTAAATTTTGGAAACAGGTTTACCATAAAATAACGGAAAAATGTTTTACAAGCCAGTCTTCACAAAAGAGTTTTAGGTGGAAATTTCTCATGAATATCTTCAAAAATGATCCTTTAATGAATGAAACAGTTTTATGATTAGAACAGTTATATACTGTTATATAACAGTTATTATGCTACCTATAAACTGACTGTAATTTCTAGTCAACTACATAAAAACTTATAGTGGCTACTAGAGATGAGCGAGTACTAAAATGCTCGGGTGCTCGTTATTTGAGACAAACTTTTCCCGATGCTCGGGTGCTCGTTTCGAGTAACGAACCCCATTGAAGTCAATGGGAGACTCAAGCATTTTTTACAGGGGACCAAGGCTCTGCCTAGGGAAGGCTGGGTGAAAACCTGGAACCTCAGAAAATGATGGAAACACCACGGAAATGGACAGGAAACAGCAGGGGCAGCATGCATGGATGCCTCTGAGGCTGCCTAATCGTACCATTACCCCACATTCTGGCCAACAGCCTTGGGGTGACCCTCAAGACAATTGTGCTGACCCAGACCAAGATGGGCAAGGCACATGCACTGGCACATGTTAGGAAAGCACCTAACTAGGTGCAACGAAGGTCCATCACGGACACCACGGGTGACACCACTGCCCATGCTGGCACTGCTGTCCTATCCCCCGCCCCACGACGCAGGCATAAGCCTGACACAGCGTGGTGACAGCTTGGTGACCAAGTTAGATTGAGGTAGCAGGTGAACCACCCAAAAATTTACCCTGACACAGCATGGCGGTGAACCCAGAGTGACCAAGTGAGACTGAGGTAGCAGGTGAAGCACTTAAAATTTTACCCTGACACGGAATGGCGGTGAACGTCAGACGCCGCCTGCGTGAGATTAGGGATAGAGCTGCTGTCTGTCAGGGAGAGCGTTAGGGCCTGAATTTAGATGTTGGTTAGGCAGGAATCACCCACAAAGAACCCAACAGCCCTTCTAAGGGCTACAAGCACCTTTTTTTTTGGCCTCCTCCTGGCTGCTGGCTGGGACTTGTAGTGCAGCTACCGCCATCTTGGCTGCACACTGTTAGGGCGTGAAATTAGAATGTGGTTAGGCAGGAATCATCCACAAAGAACCCAACGGTCCTTCTAAGGGCCACAACGACCTTTTTTTTTGTCCTCCTCTCGGCTGCTGGCTGGGACTTGTAGTGCAGCTACCGCCATCTTGGCTGCACGCTGTGCACAGCGACTGGTGGCAGAAAGGACAGCACGTGGTCCACACAGACCCGAAAGAAATTGCCCAAAGTCCTCTCAGTACTCATTTTTGCTGCTGCTGTCCCTTGGCTTGCTGAGATCTGTAGTGCAGTCTAGGGAATATGTTTTTTAATATATATTACAGTCCAGTGAACAATTATGTTGTGTGCTGTACAGTAGCGTCAGTCTAGGGTATACATTTTTTCTCTCATTCATATATCCTACAGTGCAGTGAAAAATTGTGTGGTGTGCGTTACACTAGCGACAGTCTAGAGAATACGTTTTTTTTCTCAGATACATTTAATACAGTCCAGTGAAAAATTGGGTGGTGTTTGGTACACTATCCACAGTCTAGAGAATACGTTTTTGGCCTCAGATATTAATTCGACAGTTTAGTGATTACACAAAATGTTGAACCCAAGGGCTAAGGGTCAAGGATATGGGCGTCCAAGTGATGTAGGGGGGCAGAGGCCGTGGTCCTGGGCAGGGTGACACAGTACCTACTGATGAGGGAGCAGTGGAACGCCGCAGAGTTTCGCTCCCTAGCTTCATCTCGCAACTTACAAGGTCACGTGGTACACCACTATTGAAACCACAACAGTGCGAACAGGTGATGACGTGGACAGCGGATAATGTGTCCAGTAATTTATCCACCACCCAGTCTTCCACACAGTCCACCCACTTTAGCCAAGGGAGTAGACCTCTGGCTCCTCCAGCTCAACCTCCTTCCCCCCAGCCTGCCCCCCCCATGGAAAATATGGATTCAGATCCGGCATACTCACAGGAAGTCTTTTCAGGACCCTACCCAGAGACACAAACCACTGCTCAACAGCAACCTGAGCAGTTGCTCTGTCCCGATGCCCAAAATTTAGAACTTTCGCAGTCTGTGGGTGATGAGAGTGTGGACTTAGTGCAAGTAGTGCGTCAAGAGGTGTCGGATGATGATGAGACACGGTTGTCAGACATTGACGTTGTTGTCAGGGCAGTAAGTCCCAGGGGGCAGTAGAGGGAGGAATCGGAGGAAGAGCAGGTGGATGATGAGATGACTGACCCGAGCTGGGTTGGTAAGCCTAGTCAAGACAGTGCTTCTGAGGGGGAGGCAAGTGCAGCACCAGAACAGGTTGGAAGAGGCAGTGGGGTGGCCAGAGGGAGAAGCAGGGCCAGATCAAGTAGATCAGCAACTGTTTCACGGAGTGAAGCTCCCGTGCCGAGGCCTAGATGTTCGCAAGTCTGGAGGTTCTTTAAAGAAAGTGAGGATGACCGACGGACCGTGGTGTGCAACTTGTGCCACACCAGGATCAGCAGGGGAGGCACCACTACCAGCCTAACAACTACCAGCATGCGCAGGCACACGACTCAATGGAACCAAGGCCGTTCACCTCCTGCGGATCGCACCACTGCTCCTTCCCCTGTGTCACATGCTGGCTTTGCGAGTCAACCCCCCGCCCAGGACCTTGGCACAAGCGCCCTACAACCACCCCTTCACCTCCACGATCCTCCACACCCTACACCAATGTGTCCCAGCGCAGCGTTCAGCTGTCTTTGCATCAGACATTGGAGTGCAAGCGCAAACGCGAATACAATTCCTCCCACCCACATGCACAAGCCCTAAACATCCACATTTTCAAACTGCTGAGCCTGGAGATGCTGCGCTATAGACTGGTATAGATTGAGGCTTTCCTCAACCTGATGGCGGTGGCTGTCCCTCGGTACTTGGTCCCCAGCCGCCACTATTTTTTACGATTTGCCGTCCCAGCCCTACACCAGCACGTCAGAGAACATCATCCGTGCCCTGACCAACGCGGTTACTGAGAAGGTCCACCTAAGCACGGACACGTGGACAAGTGCTGGCAGGCAGGGACACTATATCTCCCTGACGGCACATTGGGTTAACTTGTTGGAGGCTGGGACCGAGTCTGACCCTGGGGCCGCTCATGTAATGCCCACACCGAGGATTGCGGGGCCTACCTCGGTCACGGTTTCTCAGACTTATTATGCCTCTTCCTCCAACCCCTCCTCCTACCCTCAAATACAATCTGTGAGCACGGCGCCTTCAGTCGGTAGCTCTAGGCGCAGCAGCACTGCCGTGGATAAGTGCCAACAGGCTGTGCTGAAACTGCTGAGCTTAGGTGACAAGAGGCACACCGCCCAAGAGCTGTTACAGGGCATCACGGCAAAGACCGATCTTTGGCTGGCACCACTGAAACTCAAACCAGGCATGGTTGTGTGTGACAACGGGCGTAACCTGGTGGCGGCTCTGAAACTCGGCAGACTCACACATGTGCCATTATACACCAATACTATTTCCCAAAGTAACAACAACCCATATAAACACTGCATATAAAACCTGCCTGGCCCACGTGTTCAATCTTGTGGATCAGCGGTTTCTCAAGACCTACCCCAATATATCTGATTTGCTCACCAAGGTGCGACGCATCTGTGCGCATTTCTGCAAGTCAACCACAGATGCAGCCACTCTCAGGGCAGTGCAACGGCGCTTACAACTGACAGCTCACCGACTGTTGTGCGACGTGCCCACACAATGGAATTCCACATGTTAGCCAGGGTTTACCAGCAGCGCAGAGAGATTGTAGACTGCCAGATGACAACTTCCACGAGAACTGTTAGTCAGGTTAGTCAGCTTCCTCAAGTCTACAATGAGGAGTGAACATGGATGTCTGATATCTGTCAGGTGTTAAGCCACTTTGAGGAGTCAACACAGATGGTTAGCGGCGATGCCGTCATTATCAGCGTCACCATCCCGCTGCTTTGTCTGCTGAAAAACTCACTGCTCAGCATGAAGTCAGAGGCTTTACGTTTGTCACAAGAAATGGGGGAAGAAGATACATTGCTTGATAGCCAGACCGCCCTCAGGTCTGTTTCTCAGCGCGTATTGGAGGAGGATGAGGAGGAAGAGGAGGAAGAGAAGGAGACTGTTGGCGAGACTGAAGAGGGTACCTATGCTCATTCCTCCTTATCTGTTGAGCGTGTATGGGCTGAAGAGGAGGAGTTGGAGGAGGAGGAAATGGAGAATCAGCCTATTGAGGAAAAGGAATTCTTGCGTGTTGGGACTCTTGCGCACATGGCTGACTTCATGTTAGGCTGCCTTTCCCGTGACCCTCGCATTTTTTACAACACCGATTACTGGGTGTTCACCCTCCTGGACCCCCGGTACAAGCAGAACTTTTCCACTCTCATTCCTGTAGAGGAGAGGAGTATGAGTGTGAATCAATATCAACAGTCCCTGGTGCACAAGCTGAAACTATCCTTCCCATCTGACACCGCTAGCGGCAGAGAACGTAGTTCTGTGGGCCAACTAGCGGGGGAGAGGAGGGGAGCAGGCAGCTTGTCAAGCACTGGCAGGGGAACACTCTCCAAGGCCTTTGCCAGTTTTATGGCACCCCAGCAAGACTATGTCACCCGTCCCCCAGTAGGGGGGGAGCTGTTCAGAAAGATGGTGAGGGAATACCTAGCTGACCATACCAACGTCCTGCGTGATCACTCTGCTCCATACAACTACTGGGTTGCAAAGCTGGACACGACAACTGGCGCTGTACGCCTTGGAGGTGCTGGCCTGCCCTGCCGCTAGCGTGTTGTCAGAGGGGGTCTTCAGTGCAGCTGGTGGCATCATCACTGATAAGCGTACACGCCTGTCAACTGACAGCGCTGACAGGCTGACGATTATTGAAATGAATAAAGCCTGGATTTCACCGGAATGCAAATCTCCACCGGGGGAAAGCAGCTCATCATGAAGATTCTTTATGTATCCTCTCCTCTCCTCCTCCTCCTCCTCTTCGCACACAAACGCTGAGCCAACAGGCAATGCTTCTGAGGGTCAACTTTACAAACAATGTTTACGGAGGGCCACATATAGGCCCTCTCTCCAATAAATTTTTTAGGAGCGTCAACTACAGACACTCAAAAAAAATTTTACAAGAGGGTCAACTACAGACACTCCAAAACAATTTTACAGGAGGGTCAACTACAGATACTCCAAAACAATTTTTTAGGAGGGTCAACTTCAGACACTCCAAAACAAATTTTTGGGCGGCTCACCTACAGCCATTTGACTGCAATCTCAGTCTGGCCAAGGCATTGGTGGTGTCACCGCCATGCTGTATCAGTGTAAAATTTTATGTGCTTCACCTGCTACCTGAGTGTAACTTAGTCACTCTGGGTTCACCACCATGCTGTGTCAGTGTAAAATTTTATGTGCTTCACCTGCTACCTGAGTGTAACTTGGTCACTCTGGGTTCACCGCCATGCTGTGTCAGTGTAAAATTTTATGTGCTTCACCTGCTACCTGAGTGTAACTTAGTCACTCTGGGTTCACCACCATGCTGTGTCAGTGTAAAATTTTATGTGCTTCACCTGCTACCTGAGTGTAACTTGGTCACTCTGGGTTCACCGCCATGCTGTGTCAGTGTAAAATTTTATGTGCTTCACCTGCTACCTGAGTGTAACTTGGTCACTCTGGGTTCACCGCCATGCTGTGTCAGTGTAAAATTTTATGTGCTTCACCTGCTACCTGAGTGTAACTTGGTCACTCTGGGTTCACCGCCATGCTGTATCAGTGTAAAATTTTATGTGCTTCACCTGCTACCTCAACTAACTTGATCACTTGTTGGTGTCAACACTAGAGTGTGGCTACTATACCGCACACGACAGAATTGTTCACTGCACTGTAGTATATATAACTGAGAAAAAAAAAGGAATTGTTAGACTGCGGCTAATTTACCGCAAACCATTTTATAGACTGACGTTGCTGTACAGCACACTACAGAATTGTTCACTGGACTGTAGAATACATAAATGAGAAAAAAACATAGTCTTTAAATGGCGGCTATTACACCGCAAATCACTACATTTTTCACTGGACTATAATACATATAACTGAGAAAATACGTATTTTATAGACTGACGCTGCTGTACAGCACACTACAGAATTGTTCAATGGACTGTAGTATATATAAATGAGAAAAAAATGTGGTTTTTAAATGGCGGCTATTTTACCGCAAACCACTACATTTTTCACTGGACTATAATACATATAACTGAGAAAATACGTATTTTATAGACTGACGCTGCTGTACAGCACGTTACATAATTGTTCACTGGACTGTAGTGTGTAGAAATGAGAGAAAAACGTTTTCCCTAGACTGACGCTACTTTACAGCACACTACATAATTGTTCACTGGACTGTAGTGTATAGAAATGAGAGAAAAACGTATTCCCTAGACTGACGCTACTGTACAGCACACTACATAATTGTTCACTGGACTGTAGTGTATAGAAATTAGAGAAAAACGTATTCCTTAGACTGACGCTACTGTACAGCACACTACATAATTGTTCACTGGACTGTAGTGTATAGAAATCAGAGAAAAACGTATTCCCTAGACTGACGCTACTGTACAGTGCACTACATAATTGTTCACTGGACTGTAGTGTATAGAAATGAGAGAAAAACTTATTCCCTAGACTGACGCTACTGTACAGCACACTACATAATTGTTCACTGGACTGTAGTGTATAGAAATGAGAGAAAAACGTATTCCCTAGACTGACGCTACTGTATAGCACACTACATAATTGTTCACTGGACTGTAGTGTATAGAAATGAGAGAAAAACGTATTCCCTAGACTGACGCTACTGTACAGCACACTACATAATTGTTCACTGGACTGTAGTGTATAGAAATGAGAGAAAAACGTATTCCCTAGACTGACGCTACTGTACAGCACACTACATAATTGTTCACTGGACTGTAGTGTATAGAAATGAGAGAAAAAGTATTCCCTAGACTGACGCTACTGTACAGCACACTACATAATTGTTCACTGGACGGTAGTGTATAGAAATGAGAGAAAAACGTATTCCCTAGACTGACGATACTGTACAGCACACTACATAATTGTTCACTGGACTGTAGTGTATAGAAATGAGAGAAAAACGTATTCCCTAGACTGACGCTACTGTACAGCACACTACATAATTGTTCACTGGACTGTAGTGTATAGAAATGAGAGAAAAACGTATTCCCTAGACTGACGCTACTGTACAGCACACTACATAATTGTTCACTGGACTGTAGTGTATAGAAATGAGAGAAAAACGTATTCCCTAAACTGACGCTACTGTACAGCACACTACATAATTGTTCACTGGACTGTAGTGTATAGAAATGAGAGAAAAACGTATTCCCTAGACTGATGCTACTGTACGGCACACTACATAATTGTTCACTGGACTGTAGTGTATAGAAATGAGAGAAAAACGTATTCCCTAGACTGACGCTACTGTACAGTACACTACATAATTGTTCACTGGACTGTAGTGTATGAAAATGAGAGAAAAACGTATTCCCTAGACTGACGCTACTGTACAGTACACTACATAATTGTTCACTGGACTGTAGTGTATAGAAATGAGAGAAAAACGTATTCCCTAGACTGACGCTACTGTACAGTACACTACATAATTGTTCACTGGACTGTAGTGTATAGAAATGAGAGAAAAACTTATTCCCTAGACTGACGCTACTGTACAGCACACTACATAATTGTTCACTGGACTGTAGTGTATAGAAATGAGAGAAAAACGTATTCCCTAGACTGACGCTACTGTACAGTACACTACATAATTGTTCACTGGACTGTAGTGTATAGAAATGACAGAAAAACGTATTCCCTAGACTGTACTACAGATCTCAGCAAGCCAAGGTACAGCAGCAGCAAAAATGAGTACCTTGGGCAATTTATTTTGGGTCTGTGTGGACCACGTGCTGTCCCTTCTGCCACCAGTCACTGTGTACAGTGTGCAGCCAAGATGGCGGTAGCTGCACTACAAATCCCAGCCAGCAGCCAGGAGGAGACCAAAAAAAAAAGGTGCTTGTAGCCCTTAGAAGGGCTGTTGGGTTCTTTGTGGGTGATTCCTGCCTAACCAACATCTAAATTCAGGCCCTAACACTCTCCCTGACAGACAGCAGCTCTATCCCTAATCTCATGCAGACTGCGTATGACGCGAGCAGCTTGGGACCAGATTCTTATATTCCCAGGTCATCTGATCTGGCCAGCCAATCCCTGCTTGTAGGGGCCCCACGTGATGCTAGGAGGTACCAAAGACTCTCCTGCATGTTGATTGGCTGAAAAAAGGCACCTAACATGCAGGAATAGGAAGTTGCCATTTCCTCGAGGATCGCGATATGCTTGTCCGAGTAGCAAGCATATGCGAATACCCTAATGCTCGAACGAGCATCAAGCTCGGACGAGCATATTCGCTCATCTCTAGTGGTTACCCAATTTTATGCAAATGGAACTTTATAACTTACTTCGAGTTTCAATTCCTCAACATTGTGAAGATCTTTGCAAGCCATGAATGGGTTAACATACATTTTGCATCTAGTGGCTGAAAACCAGCACAGACCTAATATTTCTCGTGGTAATCATGACTTAGGCCTCTTACCCAGTTAAGCCAGTACTCTTTGCTCTGCACTGATGAGGAACAATTGCCCCGAAAAAGCTGTCTGCAGATTAGGTGCTGGCTAATTTATTATCCAAGTCATGTCTCAAAGCTTAATTAAAGGGTCGACCATTGACTTATAGCAGGGATGCTCAACCTGCGGCCCTCCAGCTGTTGAAAAACTACAACTCCCAGCATTCCCTAATAGCTGTAGGCTGTCCAGCCATGTTGGGAGTTGTAGTTTGCCAACAGCTGGAGGGCCGCAGGTTGGGCATCCCTGACTTATAGGATAGCTGTCTTACATTTGGTGGCAGAGACAGAGCTTGTTAAGAGCTCATTTGCATCCCTTTCTTCCTAGAATTCTAGAGGACCATGTATGGCCTATAAGTGTATCCTCATGCCAATTGAGGCGCTCTTCCCAAGAAAGAAAGTACCCCCCAAAAAACCTAATAGCATAACAAATGATACAGGTAGGCAATAGATGACTTTTGGCTAACATCCCTGTAGCCTGAATTGACTTTATACTAAGATATATTCAAGATGCTGGCCTTAATTCTGAATGACTTAAAAAAGTACTAATCACTCAACAGCTCTTTGATTCTATATCCATGACTTATAACATGAAAATATTCCAAGTCAACTAGCTTTTATGATTGAAAAGCAAATGAGTCCTTTGTGACGCTCAATGTGCCGGATGCACATTTCCATATTGCTTTCAACATCAAGCTATAGGTATTCTTGGACTTCAACTCTACCTATTGAGACATAAGATGTTATGTTATTTGACTGTTGTTGAACTTTACACTGCAGCAATATTTTCAGAAATATCTGCCTTTAAATTGTAGAGTGCTGAATGAGTGTCCACTTTCTTCAATTTGGGAGGTAAGAATTTAATCCTGACTCTTTCATCTTTGCCACCCACTTCAATGTTTTAGCTTAACATACTATGTTCTTCATGTGTTGGTTATATTAAATACATTTAAAGAAAATGTTAAATGATTGTAAGTTTCAGTTTTGGAAAGTGGACAGTTTTCCAAGTGACCATGTGCTGTTTCTATAGTACACTTCCTTCTTTTTTTTATTACTTTGGCAGAACATCAATACTTTTTATAACTTTCAAAAATATGACCTAAAGTCGTTGTCTAGGATTAGAAAAAAAATAGTCTGCTTTTTACCCAAAAACACTCATGCTCTCATGGGATTCTCTTGGTAATGCAGCTCATGAACAATTGAATGTGGCTGAGGAGCAATAGTGGAAACAGCCAATGGATAAGAGTCAAACTGTTTATAGAAAAAAGTAGACTTTTTTTTAAAATCTTACACAGCCCCTTTAAGGGTCAGTATAAAAACAGTGAATCTAGTGACATGATTGATGAATCTATGATATGGAGCAGCATTAGATTATTTTTTTTAATCAATGTGAAGCTATGTTTAGAATAGCCGTCAAAACAGGGAAATCCTATTAAGCTAAACATTATGAAATGATGTGCCTCATCAGCTAGAATGAGAATTGCTTTATACCTTACGGTTCCAGAGTGAAATTCTCATGCCCTACAATAATGCCAGTTTGATGTTCTTTTTAATTCCATGATACTTTTATGGATGGGTTATTCCCATCACACTGTGGCACTGGTTTAGTGCGTTAAAAAGTGTAACAGTCAATTATTTTTTCAGTGTGTAGACAAATATTTTTGCATTATACTTCATTAACCAATTTGTAAACTTTTATTTAAAACAAAGCCTCCAACGCTTCCCCTTAGCAACTCTCCAACTCCGACATTGCCAGTGAGTCTGCAGTGTGTGCTGTACCCTAAATATAGATAACTGTAATATGCAGAGGCAGGCTTCTTAGTCTGCTTCTTCTTTCTATGCCAGCTGCCTCTCTACATCTGATTTATAGATATGTAAGCTTTCCTTCTGCCTGTTTCCTTGTACACCTACTGCCAGCTCTGCTCCCATCTACCTTCCCTGCACTCACTAACTAGCTAGCCATTGGGATTTAGGGAGGCACAGGGCAAGAAGAGAAGAAGCCTCCCTCTGCATCTTGCAATTATCCATGGTCATCATACAGTACATTCTCCTTATCAATGCTTAGTTAGAGAGTGGCTAATATGATACTTTTATATTGCAAAAACACTTAAAATCACTGTCCCTATACATAAAAAATATTACACTTTAAATGAATAATGATTAGTAATGATCGAGCACTGTAGTGTTCGGGTGCTCAGGTCGCTAGCCGAGCACCCGAGCACAATGGAAGTCAATGGGAGAACCCGAGCACTAAACCAGGCACCCCCTGCTCTGAAGAGGGGAGGGTGTCTGGTTCATAGGGAAAGGTCAGAAAATGGTGGAAACACCACTGAAATGGTTTGGGAACAGCATGGGGAGGATGTCTGGATGCATCATGGACTCCAAAGTCGCTGCTGGGAACGATGTTGTCCGAGTGTCACGCCACTTTTACGTAATGACAAGAATACCCCCCAAAACCAAATATAACATCGATTTTAGAGGAAATATTGTTAGGAAACATATATTTACTTGTATGTAAAGCGCAAGTAGTAGCAGGCCCTCACCCCTAATATTTTACACAGTCAGATCAGCAGCAGTCACTCGCCCATAATGTTTTTGAGTGTCAGCAGCACTGAAAAGCTCACTGCTCACAAGAAAGGCGGACGGCTCTGCATGTGGAACAGGTTCTGATAAGAGGCCTAGTGTCACAAGGAGGGAAAAGTTTTGGAAAATGGTAAAAGAGTACCTAGCTGACCATGTCAACGTCCTCAGCGATCCCTCTGTGCCTTATAATTATTGGCTGTCTAAGCTGGACACGTGGCACGAACTGGCACTCTACGCCTTGGAGGTGCTGGCCTGCCCTGCAGCCAGCGTTTTGTCGGAGCGGTTATTTAGTGCCGCTGGGGGCATAATAACTGCTAAGCGCATCCGCCTGTCAACTGAAAATGCTGACAGGTTGACGCTTATCAAAATGAACAAGGCCTGGATTGCCCCTGACTTCGCTACCCCACCAGAGGAAAGCTACTGAACATAAAGGTAAAAACTTTAAATGTGGCTTTTAAGGTGTATTGAATACACTGTATTTCCATGAACCCCTTCCTCTTCTCATCCTCTTCCTCCATCATATCAAACTGCTTATTAGGCTGCCCTCGCCTTTAAATATTTAAGAGGTTCACCAGCAGGCCCTCACCCCTAATTTTTTAACCTAAAAAATTAACCTCACTCTGGTCCTCCTCCTGACATGTTGACCTAACAAGAACCTGTCTTGCGCCGCCCTGCAAACTGGGACATGAAGCTAGGAGTTTTAGATGACTTTGTTTCTTGTGCTCTGCCAGCAGACACAGTTTAACCGCGCACAGAGCCATGGCCTCTGCGTGCACCATCAGCAGCAAGCCCACTTCCCTGTCCCTTACTGCTCGCCTTGCGCATATTAAATGGTATATATGCAAGTTTTTAACAAGCACAGTAGTGCAGATTTTTATTAAGTTTATGATCAGAAAAATTTCACCAAATGTCAATTATTTAGAATGCGCAAACGTTATACAGCAGATGCAGCACAGGTACTGTCGCCTTGATTAGCGGCAGAAAAAATGACACCGGATGTCAGGTATGTAGGATACAGTAACGTTATAATGCACAAGCCGCAAAGGTAATGTCGCCTTGATTAACTGCAAAAAAATAGCAACGGATGTCAGGTATGTAGGATACAGTAACGTTATAATGCACACGCAACACAGGTAATGTCGCCTTGATTAACGGCAGTAAAAATAGCAACGGAAGTCAGGTATGTGGGATACAGTAATGTTATAATGCACAAGCTGCGCAGGTGGTATTAAGGTCAGGCCACCTTGCGTAATTTTAACCCCCACAAAAAAAGACTATTGCAGCCAGACATAATAGCCCTTAAAAAGGCTTTTGGGTCTTTTCAACAGAAAAACTAGCCCTGCCTAGCGATTTTCTATCCCTACACTATCTGTCCCTCCTTGCAGCAGCTCTCCTTGACTCGGACCGAGCAGGGTCACATGTCACTGGGTGCTATATAGCACCCGATGACGCATTCCCGGCCAGCCAATCACTGTAATGCCATAGCCATGTTGGCTACTGGCATTACAGTGATTGGCTGGCCGGGAACGCGTCATCGGGTGCTATATAGTGTCAGTACCTGCCAGTACCTCCCCGCACGCTGATTGGCTGCGTAGCAGCCAAGAAACGTGCGGGGAGGGGACTCGAGCATGGCGTTCGAGCACACGCGGATTTTCAGCCGAACACCACATGGTCCCGAGCGTCCCATGCTCGACCGAATACAGTATTCGGCCGAGCATGCTTGCTCAACACTAATAATGATTCTTTCTGACTCATTGATGATACAGTTTTCAGGACATCCTGAGGCAGAAACACTACATGAGACATCCAAAAGTCAACCTTCCATTAAAATCCAGCAGACTCACTGATATTAATTCACCTTTCAAAGACTCTGTTTATCTCACTCACCACATCATGGTGATGGGTAGACCTCTTCAAATCAGATCTTCAGATAAGACAACCATATCAGACCTTAAATCAGAACTAGAGATGAGCGAGCATACTCGTCCGAGCTTGGTACTCGTTCGAGTATTAGGGTACTCGTAAGTACTCACAGCTCGGACGAGTATCTCGCCATACTCGAGGAAATGGCAACTTCCGCATCGTGCTTTTTTGGCGCCTAAAACACAGCCAATCACAAGCCAGGAGACTCTGCGTACCACCCAGCATCACGTGGGGCCCTTACATGTCGATAGCAGGGGTTGGCTGGCCTGATCAGGTTACCCAGGAATATACTACCGACTGGCCGCGGTGCTCGTCTCAGATGCCGTCTGGATGTCGTTAGGGACAGAGCTGCTGCCTTTCAGGGACAGTGTTAGGGCCTGCATTTAGTTGTCTGTTAGGCAGGGATCACCCACAAAAGAACCAACAGCCCTTCTAAGGGCTAGAAGACATTTTATTTTATTATTTTTGTCACTTGGCTGGCTGGCACTAGTAGTGCAGCTATCGCCATATCTGTTTTTTTTTATTGTTCTATCTCAGTGATACAAATCCATTGCACACAGCACTGTGGAACCATTCTTGTGTTCACAGTTCAGCACTGACTCACTCCAATCCATATATACTGTCCAGGTGACACTTTCTGTACGTCACAGAATACAACCAAGTCATTTGCTACCAATATCATCTACAGCTTGATAAAGAAAACTCTCTGTGCGACATTTGTCTGGGTCGCAGACTAAATAGTCACCGTTAACAGGGTGTCAGTGTGTTCTACCATAGTTCTTGCACGTCACGTTCCCAAAAAAACAAAATATAAAAATTTTTTTTATTTTTTCAGTTGTTTTAGCTCAGTAATACAAATCCATTTTACTCAGCTGCGTGTAACCTTTCTGTGTGTCCAGTTCAGCACATTCGCTCCCATCCGTATATACTGTCCAGGTGACACTTTCTGTACGTCACACAATACAACCAAGTCATTTGCTACCAATATCATCTACCGCTTGATCCAGAAAATTCTCTGTGTGACATTTGTCTGGGTCGCAGACTAAATAGCCACCGTTAATAGGGTGTCAGTCAGTCCTACCATAGTTCCTGCACGGTTACGTTCCAAAAAAACAAAATTTTAAAAAAATATAAAAAACAAAATATTAAAAAAAATTATTTTTCAGTTGTTTTAGCTCAGTGATACAAATCCATTTTACTCAGCTTTGTGTAACCTTACTGTGTGTCACAGTTCAGCATATTCGCTCCCATCCGTATATACTGTCCAGGTGACACTTTCTGTACGTCACACAATACAACCAAGTCATTTGCTACCAATATCATCTACCGCTTGATCCAGAAAATTCTCTGTGCGACATTTGTCTGGGTCGCAGACTAAATAGCCACCGTTAACAGGGTGTCAGTCAGTCCTACCCTAGTTCCTGCACGTTACGTTCCCAAAAAAACAAAATTGTAAAAAAAATATAAAAAAACACATATAAAAAAAAAAAATTATTTTTTCAGTTGTTTTTAGCTCAGTGATACAAATCCATTTTACTCGGCTTTGTGTAACCTTTCTGTGTGTCACAGTTCAGCACATTCGCTCCCATCCGTATATACTGTCCAGGTGACACTTTCTGTACGTCACAACAATACAACCAAGTCATTTGCTACCAATCTCATCTACCGCTTGATCCAGAAAATTCTCTGTGCGACATTTCTGGGTCGCAGACTAAATAGCCACCGTTCACAGGGTGTCAGTCAGTCCTACCATAGTTCCTGCACGTTACGTTCCCAAAAAAACAAAATTGTAAAAAAAATTTAAAAAAACCAAATATAAAAAAAAAATTATTTTTTCAGTTGTTTTAGCTCAGTGATGACAAATCCATTTTACTCGGCTTTGTGTAACCTTCTGTGTGTCACAGTTCAGCACATTCGCTCCCATCCGTATATACTGTCCAGGTGACACTTTCTGTACGTCACACAATACAACCAAGTCATTTGCTACCAATATCATCTACCGCTTGATCCAGAAAACTCTCTGTGCGACATTCTTCTGGGTCGCAGACTAAATAGCCACCCGTTAACAGGGTGTCAGTCAGTCCTACCATAGTTCCTGCACGTTACGTTCCCAAAAAAACTAAATGTAAAAAAATATAAAAAAACAAATAAAAAAATTTTTTTCAGTTGTTTTAGCTCAGTGATACAGAATCCATTTTACTTAGCTTGGTGTAACCTTTCTGTGTGTCACAGTTCAGCACATCGCTCCCAATCCGTATAATCTGTCCAGGTGACACTTTCTGTATGTCACACAATACAATCAAGTCATTTGCTACCAATATCATCTACCGCTTGATCCAGAAAACTCTCTGTGCGACATTGTCTGGGTCGCAGACTAAAATAGCCACCGTTAACCAGGGTGTCAGTCAGTCCTACCATATTTCCTGCACGTTCACGTTCCCAAAAAAACAAAATTGTAAAAAAAATATAAAAAAACATTTAAAAAAAAATTATTTTTTCAGTTGTTTTAGCTCAGTGATACAAATCCATTTACTCAGCTGTGTAACCTTACTGTGTGTACATTCGCATATTCCCTCCCATCCGTATATACTGTTCCAGGTGACACTTTCTGTACTCACACAATACAACCAAGTCATTTGTACCAATATCTCTACCGCTGATCCAGAAAATT